>VXAZ01002540.1:0-10743 GCA_013399875.1 Gymnorhina tibicen
TGGAGCATATACATGTACACACATAGGATGGAGTACATACGCGTACAGACATAGGATGCACACACATAAGATGGAGCACACATAGGATGCACACACACAGGATGGAGCATATACACACACATATAGGATGCAGCACATATGTGTACACACAGGATGGAGCACACACATATAGGATGGAGCACATACGTGTACACATATAGGATAGAGCACACATATAGGATGGAGCACATACGTGTACACATATAGGATGGAGCATACACACACACATGGGATGGAGCACACACATACAGGATGGAGCACACACACACAACAGGATGGAGCACACACACACACATATAGGATGGAGCAGACACACATAGGATGGAGCACATACATACACGTAGGGTGGAGCAGGTGACATACACACGTGACTGAGAAGGGACCATGCACACACACACGACAAAGGGATGTACATGTGTGACAAAGCAGGGTGTTATCTACACAACCATGTGCCCAAGGGGACCATATCCACACACATATGTGACAAAGCAGAATGCCATAAACACACACACGTATATGACAAAGCAAGGTGCCATATACACACCTATATGATAAAGCAGAATGCCATACAGACACACATATGGCAGAGCAGGGTGCCATACACATATATATGATGAAGCAGGGTGACACACACATACATGACGAAGCAGGGTGTCACACACATTTATGACAAAGAAGGGAGCCTATACATTCCCACCCCTATGCCAGGCCAGGGTGCCATATCCACACAATAATGCCCTGCCATTGGGAAGCTGGGTGCAGGGCCGGAAGGGCCGGAGCTGCCGGGAACCTTGCCAGGAATGCCGCCTGCATCCTGCATGGCCAACCTGCCATCGCTCCGAGCCCAGAGCCGGAGCCGCTTCCCCTCTCCTGGGAGTCGGAGAGCTCGGAAGCCTCAGCTCCTCTGCTCCTGCTCCGGGCCCCGGTGCCAGGGCACCGCTGTGCCACAGACCCGGTGCAGCCTGCGAGCAAACCCCGAGTAAAGGACATGGCGCCCACAGGAGAGGCCCCGGCCGTGCCAAACCCCGGCAGCCAGCGCCAGGCTGAGAGGATCGGCCGGATTCCACAATCCGGCAGCGCTGGTTCCAAACTGGATGCACACCAGCGCAGACAACAATGGGACACAGCTACTACTGTCATTACTACCAGGAGTAGTCTTGAAAGATGTGGTGACTGCCACAAAGCTCTCACACCAACAACGCACCCAAAATCCACCCCAATGATCCCATTTTTTCATCCACCTGGCTGGATGTAGCTCAACTGCCCAGTGTTTAGCTTGGAGAAAGGAATAAACACTCCAACCTCTCTCCAGGCTTTTCCTAATAGAAAAGAAGAGAAATTGCTAGGAAAAGAAATTCCACAACAGCCCTTAAAATTTTTTTTTTTAATTAATTAAGAATTTGGGCATTCCAACCCTCTGCTTTGCCAGGCGGTTTTCCCTGCAAACAGCCCCGAGATGAAAATTTAGCAGGTTGGTGTTACCAGCCCAGGAATTTGCGCCCAAATTTCCAGCCCAAAAAGGGCACAGAGGTGGATTTTGGGCACAGGACACCTCACAGATGACCAAAAATCAGTGGAGGCCCCTCCACATCTCGTTGCCACCGTCTGAGGGGTGGCATTAGCTGCAGGAGGAAATTCGGCGACGACTCTTCCCGATAAATAACGGCCAATTCAATTATTCCAGGGAGCGGGATGAAGCGCTGTCATCCCTCCTGGCTGCCGAGGTACGGCAGGAACTCCACGGAGCAGCCACTGGCAGATGGCACATCCTATTACATGTACATTCATTTTCTATGCTACATCATATGAAACATTCCCAGGTTATTCCAGCTTTTCTCTCTGACGTCCACCGCCCTAGCATCTGGGAAAATGTTGGGAAAAGACCTTTAAACCATAACCGCTCCTTACAAAACAACTGCAGAGCTGTTGTTGGCTGACCGGAGCTGATTTAAATCCCATCAGGGTATCAGTCCCTGAAAATCACAGGTCACCGGGCCTCTCCCTTTTTCCTGGGATTTGCAGAGCCCCAAATTTCCAGCTACAAAAAGTTTACCACAAGGAGTAAATGTTTGAGCTGTAAAGCTTCCAAACTGACTTTGTTTATCAGAGCAGATGAAGGAAAAAAAAGCAAAAGGAATCATTTGAAGCTCAAAGCAAAACTGTTTATAGGACAGCTTTTAGTGCTCCAAGATTCCAGAGAGATTTCAGCAATTAACAGCACAAACTTCCATAACTTAATTCCATTCTATATGTTCCTGTGGTTTGGTTGTTCCTGTGTTATTTACGTTATTCCTCGTTACAATACTACATGAGATTTGCTGATCCTGTCAAAAAAACATCAAGCAGCTTCTTCACAAAATTCCTGGG
Organism: Gymnorhina tibicen; assembly: GCA_013399875.1. Taxonomy (NCBI): domain Eukaryota; kingdom Metazoa; phylum Chordata; class Aves; order Passeriformes; family Artamidae; genus Gymnorhina; species Gymnorhina tibicen. The sequence goes on from VXAZ01002540.1 coordinate 2,407, forward strand.
ATCCCAAAGCGGGGGCATAAATCCTTTGACTCCCTACATAAGGAAAATACCCAAGTAATTCCCAAATTCTCTTTAAATAATGGGAGGGGGAGAGATAAAAAAATTAAATCAGTTTATTTCTGCAGTAGCCAAAAAATACGTGCTGAAAGATGAAAATTTGGTGTTCCCAGGATTATTTGTGCCTATTTCATGTTCCTTGGGAATTCAGGCCGTGGAAGCCACTTTTGCCTCTGACAAAAATCCGTATGAATTTGGGAGTGGCACAAGTACAAATCCAATGGGAAGAAGCCAAATTGTACCTCACATGTTTTTTTTCCCCTGAGCAAGCTTTGTACTCCCACTGAACTCTGAGCCAGGCCTAAGTTCCCTGGTTTAACAGATACGCTTTGTTCCCAGATCCCTCAGATCCAGGGAATAACGTGAGCCATCATTCCTGTTCCTGCTAAACTTGGCAAGGGCAAGCACAGTGTCCCCACACCGAGTGACATTTGGCTGGATGCGGCCCCGGAGCGGTTCAGTCGCTCCGACAGGGAATTCTGAATTATTAAATATATTCCGGAGCCCTGACAAGGTAGCACGGAACGAGGATGACAAAAAGCACCTAAAAATCCCCATCTCCATTATCCAACGGGAATGGCTGAGCTGGGTTTATCTGTTTAATTACCACGCCAGGCCCGCAGCTCCCAGATTTAAATATCTGAGGGATTGAAGGTGGCTGCGGCTCCGGAGCGTCCTTTGCAGGCCACGCTCAGTTAGTTCCTGCGAGTAAGATCCAGGATTTCTGCTCTGGAACTCAATATCCCGCTCCTCCTCCAAGTGTGCTCCGGGCTGGCTCGGGCCAATTCCAAATCCCAGAGCGTGGGTCTCTCGCTGCCCCCACGGAAGTGGCTGGGATAGGGCTCGGAGGGGAGGAGGATCCCGAGTAAACATAGCTGGGAGGATGGGAGGCAACAGCATTCCTCTTCTTCTTAATCATAATTACGAAACATTAGGGATGGAAAATAGGGAAGGAGCTGCTTTTGTGGAGCTACGGAGTTTTCACCAGGGAAAAGCCAGGAGGAATATGACCCAGGCAGCTGGGGCCGGAGGGTCCTCCGGCACTCCGGAGCCCTGGAATGCTGCCTGGCAAAGGTGGGAACGCGGGGCGACGCAGGCCAAGCCAACACCCAAACTCCAGCATCATTTTCCCTTTTTTCCGACACATCCCGTGAAAAACGGGGGCTCCCCTTCGGAGCCACCGACGGAACCGCAGCAGCTCCGGACCCGCTGCGCCGCTTCCTTTTTAAAAGCAGCTTTTTAGTCAAAAATTTCTCTTTTGGGTTTTTTCCCTCCTCTTTTTTATTCTTTCAAATGGCATTTCTGCATGCTAAGCCCCAAACACATCCCTTGCTTCCCAAATCCTCCCTGGCACACACACTGCTCCTACTGAGAGCAGCGGGATCCGTGCAGGCATCCCAGGTGTGTCTCACCTGAGCAGCTCCAAAACATCTTCCGGAGAAAGCCTCGATTTAATTCCATTTTTTTGATGATCAAACAATAATAACAAAATCCTGCAGCTTTCCCACCAGGCCACACTCCAAAACCAGACTATACTCAAAAAAAACCCCACAATATTTGTTACAATTTCCTCACAGAACACCCCGAATAAAAAACCAAGGAATTTAAACCGTGCTGGATTTGTGATTCCCTCGTTAGAGATGTATTAATTTGTTGCTCTAATGCAGGCCAAGCCCTAATCAAACTAATGGCAAAATGAAAAGCGAGGATTTAAATCCTTTAAAGGGACTTTGCTTGATTTGGTCAGGCAAAGATTGGAGATTTTTCCCTTTTTTCTGGGCCATGGGAATGGCCAATGATAAAAATTCCGGTTTTCTCTGATTCTGCTCCCACCCACACGCTATTCAAACAGCTACAGAGTGGGCAATCCAGAACAGATGCTCCCAAACGGAGGTAAAATTCCAGCCTTTAAATAGAAGGAGCAGAAATTGAACGGAATCAGGAAGATGTGGGCTTTGATTAACAGATAAAAAACCGAAATATGTCAAATGTGACAGACCCAGGGAATTCTTGGGGGAAAAGCTGCTTCAAAATCCGATCCCCAGCAATCATCTCTTCATTTTACAGTGCCTCACACTTAAATGAGGATAAATTTCAGATAAATTTACTATGGAAGCGATTGCAAACGCCTCCCAAAATTTTAGGAGATGTGAGAAAATGAATTTTATTTTGGCAACTGTCCTAAAAAAAGGGCAAACAAAGCAGGAAAAATAAAAAGCAACCCCCCACTTCAGCCCAATGAATGTGCATTGTTCAATTGAAGCAACAGCTATTAAATCACTTTCCAAATACGATCTAAATTGGAGGGAACTCCAGGGGAGTTTGCTTCCCAGTCCCTCCAGTCTCCCCCAGTTCTCCCAGTGCAGGTCAGAGGCTGCAGCCTTGGTTCAGTGCTCTGTGCCGAACACCTGCAAACATCAAACAGAAACTCCTGGTCCTTTCCTGGGCTGACAAAAGCCTTTCATGTGAAAAATGCTCCCTGGGAATGTCACGGCTGGAGCTCAGGTTACATTCCTTTCTCCCTCGCAGCCCTCCCCGCTTTGGAACATGGGGAGAAGCCATGTTTGTGGAATTCAGGATTCAAAGGGAACGGGGCTTTACTTTCTTTTCCCTCGCTCGTTGCAAATCACAACACGGCATCATGGATTAGCTGAGGAAAAAGCCACTGGGATGACTTTAAGCAGGAATTATTCCCACACTTCCTAAAGTCCGGTTAGTTTCACTTCCCCGCTCGGGATTACTTTGGGGGGCCTGTTTGTTTTTTTTTGAATCTCTATTTTCTCCCCTCTATAAGAGAAGTTTGGGGTTAATGAAGAGAGAATCTCAATAAATCTGTTTTTAAAGAGGAAGATTGAAAGGTCAGCTCAAACTTCAGAGGGAGAACTTCCAGGAGGAAAAGCAGGATACAGCCCGCTCACTGAAATTCCCCGTTAGCCGTCTGCATAATTAGAGTAACAGACTATGTCTGCTGTTATTCATGGGGCTGCCTTTAATCCTGCCACAGAAAGCATCTTTTGGAGCAGTATCCAGGTATCCTCGGATGCAATCCCAATTTCCCGAGCCCTGGCTCCTCACATCCCTGCCCAGGCAAACAATAGCCACCAACTCCATCCTCAGGCCACACATCCACCCTCTGCCCGGGAGCAGCCGGGGGGATTCACCCCCAACTTTCTGGGAAGCACCAAGCACTCGCTGCAAAATTCCCTGTCTAATAACCAAGCAACAGATATTCCAAGTGGAAAATTCCCTTGATTTTCCCTTCCAGAGGCACCCTTTGCTGCCATTGTGCAGACAACCACCAATGCACGGCGCCTGCCGCGTCCTCAAGCTTTTCCTTCATCCTCCACCACCAGACACTGGTGCGGACAGGGAATTCTCTTGGAATTCTGTCTGTGGGAGAGTTCAGGTGTTGTTTTAAGTGGTCTTTATCTCCTTATTCCTAACTTCCTGCAGCTCATTAAATCATCCTCCTGCCTACACCGATGCGTCAAAATCCCTCCGATTCTTTCAGCTTTCAGGACAATAAAACACAATTTAATCACTCCCTGCTCCGATTTGTCCTCCTGATCCAAATGACTCCGGAGATGAGGTTTAGGAGGAATTATTAAATATAACTCTGGAGTCATTTGCTGTCAGCCCAAGTGGTGGTTGCTGCATGGACTGGGCTCTGAGCATGACAAATTGATTTGTCTGGCACAACCACTCCGCGCTCCTCTCCAGTGAAAACAAATAGAGTGGAGATTTTAGATCCGGCTACATGGCTTCAAAAATTATGTCAGAAAAGGACAAAAACTGGGATTCAAACCTATGGCTCATGTTTGGAAAGTTATCCCAGCCCAACAGCAAAATTCTCCAAGTTGATATAATCACAATATAAACAAGTTTGTGAAGCTACAACAAACCCAGGTTGTTATTTTTAAAGTCTAAATAGAATAAAAGGAACAAAATGAGTGCTAAGGTGGAAACTGATCTGAAAAAACCACCCCGACTTCCAAGTGGAAATCCTGCTCTGGAAATAAAAAGCCGACCGATATCCCAGTGCATTTAATAAAATACTGAATAAAGAGAAGAGCTGTCTTGAACTGAGGAAAACCTGCAAATATCAGGCATGCAACTCTCTGGAATGAGGGGTTTCTCTGTGAATTTCCAGGGAAGCCTTGCCCAAATTCCCCCCGATTCGGAGCCGGATGCGGGCACAACAATACGCCGGCCGGTGTGCTGGCATGTGGAATTGTCTAGGAATTGAAAACACTGCAACTCCCCACCTGTACATGGAGGCAGGGAAAAGCAGCTCCATCCCAGAGCAAGGAAATGTGCAATAGGGATCTTTGGGAGTTCTCCTTCTCATTTGTCAGGCACATAAAAGCCTCTCTATAAACTTGAGCTGCCAGACAATTATTGTCCACACATGTTCTACCGCAGAGAGCTCCGAGACGGCTTTTGTCACCCCACTCCTGTTTTTAGGGAATGCAGGAGATGCCCATCGGTCCTGCCACAGCCAAAGGAACAAATCGTCCACCTAAATTGCAGGAAACTCTTCCAAAACACTCCCACGTTTAAAAACAAAATGCCCTGGTTTTAAGCAGCAAGAGAAACTCACCTGAAGATTTTAATTCCCAAAAAATATTCCATCAGCAAACAGCACTCTCTAATCCTAAAGACTTCTTTTCCCGGTGTTTATCCTCAGATACTCGGTTTTATTTATTTAACTGCAGCAGCCTTCGATTCTGCTTCAATTCTAATGCACAAAATTCATTTGCACACGAGAGGTTTTGACTATCGTCCCTGACAGACAAAGAGAGGCTTTGGAATCGGAAATAAAAAATTCTCCAAGCTCAAATTACTTAAGGAAAAAGATAAATCTACTGTAAAACTAGAGCAATTTTCAGCAATGATTATAGAGAGGAGAAGTCTAGGGGTTTTTAAAAAATCAGAAATGTGTGGCAATGCTCTAAAAACCTCCCAGGTTTGTGGAAATAATAATAATAATAATAATAATAACAATAACAATAACAATAATAATAATAATAATAAAAATCAGAATAAGAATAACCAGTGCTTAGGAATAATTCCGCTGCAATCCGAATGAATCTGCTCCCCACAAGAGATTAAAGCACCACAACAAAGGTAATGCCCATGGATAAATAAATCCCAGCATTTTCACTACGGATGGAACAAAAAACGGTACATACTTGAGCCAGTAAAATGTCCACTTGCCAAGGAAGTTGGTCCATTTTTCCCACTGCTCACAGGAGGTGAAAACATCTAAAAAAAACAAAGAGGCATTACTAGTGCAAAACAAGCAATTCCCGAGTCCACTGGCAGTCCAAAGTTCCTTGCACGTTCCTTAGGAGTTTCTCTCCCCCGAACCATCATCCCCCACAGCCCTGCAAAGGCGTCCAGATTCCTTCCAGCCCCCACCGCCCCTCGCCACCAGCATCCCGCTTTTATTAGGCTCATTAGCTTCCCAAACAATCTGCCCTTCCCGAAGCCTTTGAGCCATGCCAGTGCCCAGCAGTTCTCCAGGCTGAGAAGCGGGGCTCGCTCCCCTCTCCCCGCCGACAAAGGCGGAAAAAGTTGGGATGGGTCGCAACCTTGGTCATCAACGTAGCAATGTCCATTTCCATCCCGCTCCAGGATTTGCCTGGCATGTGGGAACCAAAATAATAATAATGCAAAGTGCCACCTGCCCTAAATTCTCATTCCGTCTCTCCCACCGAGCAATTGGAAGCCAGGCTCGCTCCTCGCCCCCTCTCCCTCCCTCTCGCGCTCCTCTCTCTCTTCCCAGCGTTTATTTCGACCCTAATTGGTTTCTCCCTTCTCCGACGTGTCTAGTGGATAATACGCACCTTCCCTGAGTCAGAGCCTGCAAAAAGCCAAGGAACAAATGGGAAAAGTGCACCAACAAGCAGAGAGGGGGCTGCAAAGATGCCGCAGGCTACGATTCCTGGCCAAACTTCCCCAAGCCATCCCTCGCAAGCCGAGGCTGGAGCAGCAGCACCAGCCTGGAGCACGCAGGGGAAAGGGGGGGGGCCTTGCTGGGCTTTAGGAGCAGACCTGCATCTCCCAGCAAAAGCTCTTCCCTAAAATAAATAACTAAGTGGATAGAGAGATATCCCTGACATATTGGGGGGAAGGGAGGGGATGGGGAGAGGAAGGAAGGGGCTGGAGGGGGAGGGGGAGCCTGACAAAACTAGACAAGTGCACGCGTCCGGCGGAACGTTCGGCCTCCAAACCAGCCCAGGGGGACAAAAATCCCTCTTTCCTTCAAAAAGCACTCCCAAATCCTAGCTAGGGCAGGTAGGAGAAGGTTGGAGCAGTTTTAATGCCAGCAGAAGCCATAGGAGATTTCAGGGAAAACTTTAAACTGAGACAGTCGTGGATTTCTTTGCACTTTCCATGTGCCAAAATCGAAACAAGGGAAGAACCGAAAGGAGAATATCAGCGACTCATTAGCAATTAATTAGTTCATGTGCCAACAATGCTCAAAAATCTAAAGCACAATAAAAGTGCAATATTGGTATGATGGAATGATGAGAAATGGTCAATTTTCGGGGCGTTTCTTTTGGCAGGAATGATTTGAGCCGTCCGAGACATGAAACCAAGCTGCGAACGCGCCTGCATCTCCCATCACACACAATCAGAAAGACTAAAAATACTCAGTTTGGATTTTTTTTTAAGCGAAAAAAATATTTACCATGCTTCTAGCTGCTGATTAAAAATTGCCCAATGTACTTAGAGCACAGTTTGGGGTTGGTTTTGTTGCTTTAGGGTTTTTTTTGGCTGGATTTTTTTTTGTTAACAGAGCAGCTAGAAGATATTTATTATTTTTTTTTACAGCTGTTGCTAATTTCCACCGTTGTTTCTTACCGCACTGAAATCCAGTAAATCACTCAGTTCTTTGTCCGTCCCTAAGGCAGCCATTCGCTGTTGGTGATGCATTTTAGCAAAATCACACAAACCTAGAAACATGGAAATAACCGCAATCAGAAATCCCGAGCCTTGCAGGAAACACAGTCGGATTTTTGCTTTTTCAAGGGGGGTCGGGGGGTGGGTGGTTGAGAAGAAGAAGGGAGGGAAAAAAAGATGGAGGGGCAGCAAAAAAAAAANAGGACCAAAAAAAAAAAAAAAACAACAACAAGGAAAAAAAAAAAGCGATATTGTATTTCCAAAGAGGCGAGCGAAACCCGGGAACATCCACTCTTAAACCCAAATCCGGAGGAGAAAAAAAAAGGCAAAGCCTCGCTCCCGGAGCATCATTTATGCAACAGGAGGTTCAGCGAGGAATGAATGAGAATCCCAGAGAAGAAACTACAGCCATCCGCTCCCAACTTTTTCCCTTCTCCTTCTTCCACGCAAAGTAGCGTTTGGAGGCAGAAACGGCAAAGAGCGAGGAGGAAAAAAAGCCACGGCGAGATGCGAAGTGCAGGTTCCGGGGGCGGGGGGGCAGCGGGGGACAATTAGCCCCGATTCCTAATTTGCGGAGAGGAGGGGGGGGATAAGGCCGACAACAACCCGGGAGCGGCTCGGGGCNCAGCGCCCGGGGGGAGGGGAGCCGAGGGAAGGGAAGGGAAGAGGGAAGGGGCGCGGAGCCGAGCCCAGCCCAGCGCAGCTGCCCCGACCCCGCCGAGCCCCGGCGCCGCCTCCGTACCCGCCGCCGCCGCTCATGGAGCTCCGCGCTCGGCTCCCGCCCGCTCCCGCCGCACTTTTCCAAGGATTCCACGTTGGATTCGCCCAGCTCGCGCACACACATGGCGAAGCGCGTTTATACGGGGCCGCGGACGCACGTGACGCGGGCACTTGGCCGAAAGGAACAATATTTTTTTCCCCCTTGGATTACCCGTTCCCTTCGTCTTTTTATTTTTTATATTTTTTATCTATAATCCTGCTTTGTTTTGGTTGGTTTACTCCCGCCCCCCGGCTCAATCCCAACGCCCAGCTTTCCCATTTTCCCAGAGCATCACTGCAAACTTTGCAAAGCAGCCCCTCGGATTTACGCGCAAGTTTTTGGGGATGCTGCCAGCCCCCCCCCCCCTTACCCTTCCTTCTTTCTTCATCCCCTCTGCCACTTTTATTCCATATTTTCCTCTCGCAGGCCAGGCACCACTAAAAAGAACTCCTTGGAGTTCATTTTCCGGTAGGAAATAAAGCAGCGAGTCCCCGCGTCTGCACCTTCGTGTATCTCCCACACGTGTAGTTACACCGTGTCTATGCAATGTATATACAATGTATAGATTTACACAGCCCGGAACTTGCACTTTCTTTCTTTCCTTTTTTTTT
>VXAZ01002540.1:14578-88200 GCA_013399875.1 Gymnorhina tibicen
GGAGGAGGAGGAGGAGGAGGAGGGCGGGAGGAAGCGGGCGGGACGGCGCGGCGGGGCTCACAAGATGGAGGGACCCCGCCGCCCCTCACACCGCGCTGCGCCCCTCCCGCGTTCCCGCGCAAACCCGGGGGGATCCGCGCCCGCCGCACCGCCGGGCCCGCAGCGCAGCCCTGACGGCGCTCGCGCCGCTCGGCCATGAGCGGGGCCGGGAGGGGCTTCGCGCCCCCCAGCCCTCAGCGCGCCCGGGAGGGGTTTCAGAACCCTCAGCCATGATCAGGCCCCGGGAGGGGTTTCGGCCCCCTCAGTAGGATTCGGGAAGGCTTTCGGCCCCCTCAGCACACCCGGGAGGGGGTTCAGCACCCTCAGCCATGATCAGACCCCGTGAGGGGTTTCAGCCATCTTAGCAAGACCCAGGAGGGCCTTCAGACCCCTCCAGTAAACCCGTGAGGGGTTTCAGAGCCCTTAGCCATCATCAGACCCCGTGAGGGGTTTCAGCCCCCTCAGCAAGGCCCGAGAGGGCTTCCAGACCCCTCCAGCAGGAGGGTTTCAGATGCCTCAGCAGGCCCTCGAAGGGTTTTAGACCCCTGAGTGCCCCCAGCCTCACAGCAAACGCTGTGAGGGGTTTCAGCCTCCTCAAACCCCTCAGCAGACCCTCGATGGGTTTCAGACCCCTCAGCAGACCTGCGAGGGCTTTCAGACCCCTCCAGCAGACCCGTGAAGGGTTTCAGAGCCGTCAGCAGGCCCTCGAAGGGTTTTAGGCCCCTCAGCCCGCCCAGTCCTCAGCAAACCCTGTGAGGGGTTTCGCGCGCCCTCTCACCATGATCAGATGCCACGATTGGTTACAGCCTCCTCAGCAGTCCTCGGAGGAGTTTCAGCTCCCGCAGACTCTCGAAGGGTTTCGCACCCCTCAGCCATGATCAGACGCCGTGAGGGGTTTCGGCGCCCACAGATCCTCCAAGGGTTCCTCGCGCTCCCGGCCCTCACCCGATCCCGTGACGGGCTCGCGCCTCTCCGCCGTGAGAGGCTCGCGCCGCGCCCAGGCCTCGGCGGGCGCCGGGACGGCTTTGGCCCCGCCCTCGGCGGGCCCTCGGAGAGCCCACGGAGAGCCCTCGGAGAGCCCTCGGCGAGCCCTCGGAGAGCCCTCGGCGAGCCCTCGGAGAGCCCTCGGAGAGCCCTCGGAGAGCCCACGGAGAGCCCTCGGAGAGCACACGGAGAGCCCTCGGAGAGCCCTCGGAGAGCCCTCGGAGAGACCTCGAAGTTTCGCGCCTTCGTTTTCGCGCCTTTCCTTTCGCGCCACTGATCGAACGCCGTGAGGGGCTTCAGTCCCCTCAGCTCCCTCAGCCTTCAGCAAACTCTGTGAGGGATTTCAGCTCCTCAGCCGTGATCAAGATGCCGTGAGGGGCTTCAGATCCCTGAGCTCCCTCAAGCTTCAGGAAACTCTGTGAGGGATTTCAGCCCCTCAACCGTGATCTAGATGCTGTGAGGGGCTTCAGCCCCCTCAGCTCCCTCAGCAAACCCTGAGGGATTTCAGCCCCTCAGCCGTGATCAAGATGCTGTGAGGGGCTTCATCCCCCTCGGATCCCTCAGCCTTCAGCAAACCCTGTGAAGGATTTCAGCCTCTCAGCCATGATCTNAGCCTTCAGCAAACTCCGTGAGGGATTTCAGCTCCTCAGCCGTGATCTAGATGCTGTGAGGGGCTTCATCCCCCTCGGATCCCTCAGCCTTCAGCAAACCCTGTGAAGGATTTCAGCCTCTCAGCCATGATCTGACCCTCGAAGGCTTTCAACCTGCTCAGCCCTCCGTATCCCACTAAAAGAGGTATGTTTGAATTATTCCTTTTTAAATGTTTTTTGGGTGCTGAGCCCCCAGTGGGGCTGGTGCACAAGCAGGTACTGGAAATGAAAATAAAGAAGGGAATGGGGAAAGGCAGAGGGAGGGGGAATGCTATAAAATTGTGGAATGGTTTGGGTTGGAAGGGTCTGTCACTAGACCAGAATGCTCCAAGCCCCACCCAACCCAGCCTTGAACACTTCCTGGGATGCTGCCTTCAAATTAATGAGGAATTTGGTTAATAACAGGCTGTGAGGTTTTATCTGGAAATTAAGTAGGAAAAGGGCTAACCCAACTGCCACCCTGGCCCCGGTATTATTCGTTTTCCAGTTTTAATCCTCTGGATTTTATACTATCCCCATATGTCCTGTTTTCAGCATGCCACAGGAATTCCATGTGGACGATTGGCTGAGCAGTGGGGCCTTTGGCTACCTCAGAATTCACAGGAAGCAGTTGGGAAGCTAAACTGCCCCGTGAACATGGGAAGGGGTGGTAAAAGTACAGGAATTAGCCAAAAAGTCACATCTTGAGGTTCCTGAACTCCAAAAGGAACTTTTTCCGCTGTCTATAGACTTTAATACCAGGATAGCAAAGTACCAGACTGCATTTTGTTCCCATTTTGGGGCTATGATTGTGCCTGTTGCCATTCCCATAAAAATCCATCAAAATGTGGCTTGAGATAAATCCATGAAAAAAGTAAGTATGCACATGCTCGGTGGATTTATGGATTTGCAGATAAACGGGAAATTTTATTGGACTCCCCTTCCCTGGAGGTGTCCAAGGCCAGGTTGGATAGGGCTTGGACAAGTGGACTAGTGGAAGGTGCTCCTGCCTGTGGCAGGGGGGATGGAACTGGGCAATCCTTAAAATCCCAAACCATTCCATGGTTGCGTGGTGATTGTGAAAATAAGGTGATTAATGTTACAAAGCTGCAGTGGCTGATGCCACGAATGAATCCGTGCGATCCAGAGCTGCCACACTGGGTTTTGCGATAAAACAGAAGTGGAACAAAGTTGCACTTAATAAACTTTATAGGATAAACCCTCAAATCACCAAAGGGTTTTTCTCCACCTCCCCAAAATAAACAAGTGGGGAAATGGAGCCGAAAAAACCTTGTAATTTCCTTGCAGCTTCTCCCTTTGTGCTTCCTCGTTATGGAGTCACCGTGAGGCTGGTTTGGGTTAGGGGGAAACTGGTTAATTTCAGTACAGCTAACCAAAGAACGTGTTTCATTCATTGCCTCAGAAACGCTGCAGATTTCCATGGAAAGGTACTCTTGGAAGTGGGAAAATGTTCCTCTGTACTTGTCTGAATTCCGATTAAAATTTGGTTTGTTTTCTAATTCCCTAATGAAATAGGATGTTTGATTTCAATTAAAGTGAAATGTCATCATTTTAGGTCGTACTAATGGATATGGAATACTGCAGTCCATTAGGGAGAAAACAGTGGATTTGGGAAAAGGCCAAGAGGTGCAGGGGATGTAAAGAGATTTTCCATGTATTTTCAATTTTTGTAATGGGCATATGTAGGTCATTATGGAAATCCATGGGTTGTGATGACAGGAATACAGAAAATACAATAAAGCAATCTCTTATCAAGATTTCTGCAGGAATTGCTCGTATTTCCTAAAGAGCCAGCATCTGGGAAAATGTTTGGATGGGGCTTGGAATAACCTGGGCTAGTGGAAGGTGTCCCTGCCCATGGCAGGGGGATGATCCTTAAAATGCCTTGCTCCAAGTCTCTTCCAGCCCAGACTTGAACAATTCCAGGGCTGGGGCATCCACAGCTTCTCTGGGAATATGAATGGGAATATGAGGGAAACCCTCTGGGAGAGTTTATGAGATTTAACAGTTTATTCCTCTGTATGGTATTCTGCAAATTACTGAGTGTTCTTTGAAGTCTCTCCTCTGTTGGCAAAAATTTGTTGTTGTTGTTGTTGTTATTACAAATTGGTTTATATCTTATTTTATGTCTTATTTTTGTTATTGCTGTTTGTTACTGAGCCCAGACCCGTCGGTCACAGGGGATGCTTGGGCTGAGTCCCGTGCGCTGCCGTCCGTCGCTTGTCCTTATAATTGAATTAAAAGCTGCTGTAAAAAATACATGGGAATAAGAATGGGAGAGGGATGAAGAAGGAAATAATTGGGGGAATACATGGTGGCTGGATTAGTTATTGTCCCAATTAGCTGCCTGAATTAGCTCCTTGACAAGGAACACAGAGGGAAGAATAAAGGGCTATCGGTGACAAGGCCAGTTTTTAGGGAAGCTGCTCCTCTAAGTGTATTATGATTGCAATATAAAGAGCTGCAGGTTTCAGTTAAATGGATTTTGATTCTGCTTATTTTTCTAACAGTAGATTTGTTTCACTTCCATATTAATCTCCTTTTATTAAACCATAGAAATTCCAACCTTTGTTTTTCTGGGAGCAGCCTAGGACATAATCTAACTTCACAAAAAAATACAAGTATTTGTGCTCAGTAAAGAGATTGAGGTTGGATTTAAATCCTGTGAACTGGACACACAATTATGTCATTTCCAGGTCTAGGAGAAGTTGATTATTTGGAATGAACGTGGGGGAGGAAATTCTACTTGAATTAATTTTCATGGCAAACTGGTTTCAATGTTCTGGAGGGAAACAAATTCCTTTTTAAAGTAGCGGCCCCAAGCTGTGCCAGGGGAGGTTCAGGTTGGACATCAGGAGGAATTTCTTCATGGAAAGGGTGGTCAGGCATAGGAGTACCTAAAAATTACTGAAACAACAGACCCGAACTTATTGAATTGAATTAAATAAAGTTAAATGAATGCCCACTCTGACTTGGGGATGGGAAGAGGCTGGGTGTGAGGTCACCCAGAGAAGCTGGGCCTGCCCCATCCTTGGAGGGCTGAGGGCCAGGCCGGGCTGGGCTCGGAGCAGCCTGGGCCGGTGGAACTCCCCGGCAGAGGTCTGGTTGGAGCTCCCAGACGTTCCAGTTGGAGCATGGGAGACACAGACGTGTTTCTGCACTGTCTCTGGGCCACCTCCCACGCACAAGACGGGAACACGGGCAGGGACACGGGCTCTCCCTCCGCTTGTGCTCCTTAGGAAGAGCTGCAAATGCAGCCTCAGAATCTCCGGCTGCAATGTTCTCTCGCTCCTTATCGGGCACTAGATGTAATTAGTAAACAGCTAATAATAGTTTAGAAGCAGTCATGGAAATGCACGGAGTTCTCCCTAAAAGCTCCTCTTCCCCAGCAGGAACTCCAGGGCCTTGCCCAGCTCTGTTGATTCTGTTGTCTGTAGAGAGGGAACTGAAAAGGTTGCAGAGAAATGAGGGACTAGGGGAAAAAAAGCCTGAGAGGGAGGGAGCACAAAGCCAAAGTGCATCTGGCCAGTGCAAAGGATCCTTGCATCCCAAGTGTTCTCCTTGCCATTGTGAATATTGGGCTATTTTAAGTAATCGGGATCATCCCAGTGTTTAACCTCGTGGGGAATACTGACTTGCTCATCCTCACCCATGGCATTACTCGGGAGCTGTTGGGTTCGGTGGGGAACTGGGGAGACACCGCTGGTGTGCACATTCCCAGTGGATCTGCCAAAACTCCAGGCACATCCTTGAGAACCGTTCCAAGGGAAAGGATACATTGTACTACCTTGCGAGTCATGGAATCATGGAATGGTTTGGGTTGGAAGGGACCTTAGAGATCACCTCATCCCACCCCCTGCCATGGGCAGGGACACCTTCCACTATCCCAGGTTGCTCCAAGCCCCAGCCTGGCAGGAGTAAAGGTGTTCAAGCGCAGGCTGGGTGAGGCTGGAGTCAGGGATTTACACCAGCTGAGTGTCCAGCTCTGTAATAAATGGGGATCATTTAGAACATAACTCAGCTGACATGGAGCTTCCCTCCTGTCCTGTCCACGCTTGAAAGGGACACGGCCTCGTGCCTGTCAGTGCTCCATGGCTGCCCTGGGAAAGGTGCAGCAGCCAGGCGATCCATAGGATGGGGCTTTCCAGGCCTGGTCTGAGGCTAAGGTGCCTCCAGCTGGCATCTCCCGGCACTCAAGGCTGGTTCTTGCTTGCAGTCACCGCCTGAGAAAGCCTCTCCCTGTGGGGTACACAATGATCCTGCAAATCAGCAGGAATGCCTGCCACCGGCTCGGGTCCTTCCCGAGTGTCACAGCTCCTGCATCCAAAAACAGAGACAGCCTGGAATGTCAGATGCCTCGAGCTGAGGGCTGGGCGAGGGCTGGGTGAAGTCAGGCTGGCTCAGGGGAACTTTGCTGGGGAGAGGCTGGGGGTGAGGTCACCCAGAGCAGCTGTGGCTGCCCCTGGATCCCGGCAGTGTCCAAGACCAGGTCAGATGGGGCTTGGAGCAGCCTGGGATAGCGGAAGGTGTCCCTGCCCATGGCAGGGGTGGATTGGGATAAGCTTTAAGGTCCTTCCAACCCAAACCATTCTGGGATTCTGAGATTTTAATTTCATCACCAGGAAGCATGAGGACGGTGAGGGGTCAGGGGACAAGAGGAGTGAGGCAGGGCGGGGAAAGTAAAGCCATGTTTCCCGCATGGATAACTCCCCAACAATCCGCTGGAGGAGGGATTTGGTCTCCTCCTGAAACTCCAAACCAGGCTCATTTGAATTTGCCAAGCACCTGTGAAAGAATGCAGCTGCAAGGCCCTGGGAAAACAATGGGAACTGTGACAGTTCATTATTATAAAGCAGCCCCGAGATTTATCTGGGAAAGTTATTGATACAGAATTCCACTGGAGGACACAGTGGCATTCCTGAGGTATGCCAGGGAGCAGCTAGCTAGGGTTGTGGATGTGTGTTCATCATGTAAACCCCAGTTTGGGAACTGGGACAACTTACTGGGTCTGTCAGACAGCAAAACAAATGGAGGAGGAGTGATTGCTTCAGCATTTCCTTCCCTTATTTTTATTCCATATTCATTTGAGAGGTTGGGATTTTTCCTTGATTGCTATTTTTTTTTGTAGCTTGCTCTGGCTATTTTTTTTCTGGTGAAGCAAGGGTTTGGAAAGTGCAGGCAGCATTTCAAACTGTGATCTGCACAGATGGGAATGAAGGAACATTCTCCAGGCGAAAATTGTTCTCGGAGACATTTGGATTGAGCAGGATTTGTCTCTGTGCGAGGTGGAACATCCTGATTTCCACCAAGAGGGTGCTTGGGCAGCACGGTGGTGGTGGTGGTGACAGACCAGAGGGCACCTCCCACCGGCCGGTGCCCAGCCAGTGGATCCAGCCCACCGGATCCAACGTGTTCTCCCATGGGGGAAGCATAGTGCAAGGCAAAACAACCCATGGAAAGGGTTGTCCCGTGGAAAAATCCTCAGGATCAAGCTGCTGAGGTGGTTTGGTGGTGTTGTGTCCTTACAAACCTTGCTGCTTTTAATGAGTTTGAAGCGTGTGTGTGTAGCCCGGCGCTTGATGAAGAGTTTCTGTCACCACAGCCAGCAGTTACAAATGACAGGGTGGGCAGGGACGGGCTGGGCAAATCCAAAACAATTTGCTTTGCATAGATTAGCAGCTCCTAAAGAGATCCCACATTCATCTGGGGGAGATTTTCACGGAGTCCGGGGTGCAGTGTTAGAGAGAGGTTTTGCTGCCCATGTCCTGTGTTTTTCCCCACTTCCCTCCTCTCTTCCCTCCTCTCCCTTTTCGTTTCCAAACTGAATTTCCTGATTTCCAGATGCAACTGCGGTATAACATGGGAATAAAAGCAGGCAGTTAAATTGTCGGAGCCCATAATCTCTCCCAAAGAAAAAGGGTGGATCATCCAACTCCTTTTTCCTGCTTATGGGTCCCTGTTGCTGTACTAGTGGTAAATACATGAGGAACTCAGCTCATCAAATTTTTAAGCACAGGATGCACAAAGGAAGCTCCAGAGTGTCTGGAAAAGCTCGTGGCATCGGTCAAAGGCAGCTCTTGGGGCTGAGGCGTCGCCAGCTCCCCATTCATCATCACTTCCCTTCCATCTCTGCTTTCCTTTTGTTCTCTAAACCCTAAATTTCCCTGGTTTAATTTTCCTCCTCTCCTGGAATGGCTTTGCAAATGCTTAGCCTTAAGTAATAGTCAGTAAAGGCAAATTACCTTAAATCAAGCAAGGGTTATCTAATTTAGAAAATAGGAAATAGAGAGAAAATCAAACTAAATGAAATGCAAACAGGGTAATTCATATCTAATCCATGGTCTTCTCAACAGGAGGAGTCTTTTAGTTGTGCTCAGCTGAGCGTCCGTTCTTAGCACAACTTACAGGTATCTGAGCCCAAACCAACAACCTCTTTAGGCCCTGCACTCCCAAAAGCCTAAGAAAATGGGATTTCATGTCCAGTTTTGCTTTCATTGTAGCACCTCCAGCTGAGCTGCTCCTTCCTCAGTTTCCCTCACTGCTTTTATTGGCACACACCCACTTATCTATACTTTTTATGAGCACGTGGAGATGGGATAGTGCCGGGGCAGACTTTCCTACCACATCTAGACAAGACAGTCCATAGAATCCCACACTGGGTTGGGGTGGGAGGCACTTAAAGGTCACCTCCTTCCACCCAGGGACACCTCCCACTACCCCAGGCTGCTCCAAGCCCCACTGTCCAACCTGGCCTTGGACACTTCCAGGGATCCAGGGGCAGCCACAGCTGCTCTGGGCACGCTGTGCCAGGGCCTCAGCACCCTCCCAGGGAACAATTCCTTCCCAATATCCCATCCAAGTCTCCCCAGCTTCTCCACCCTTTAGTTCCCTTCCCTGCCTTTTTATTAATATGCAATGCACCGCCGTCCCCCGGATTAATGAAGCTTATTACAGGATCCTGCTAGAAAGCTTTCCAACTTCCTTCCAATTAACACACGGTGCTTCAGAGGAATCCTCAGAATACAGGGAGGTGTTTGGCAATTGCACAGCACCTTTTTTTCAGGCAACTTCACTTAAGATGTCCTTGTTAGACTAAAGACTCCTCAGATGCTGATTACCCCCTCCGGGCGGTTCTTCATTGTTCTCCACACACAGGAGTTGTTTTATATATTTTATTTAGGTTAGAGCTTACAAGGATCATCCTGGTTTATTATGGAGTCGTGGAATGGTTTGGGTTGGAAGGGACCTCAAAGCTCATCTCATCCTACCCCCTGCCACAGGCAGGGACACCTTCCACTATCCCAGGTTGCTCCAAGCCCCGTCCAACCCGGCTTTGGACACTTCCAGGGGAGGGGAGCCCACTCAGATACGGGAATTTTAGATTGACACATGAGAAAATGCACTGGGAGCTCCCCCTGCCATCCAGCACGGCAGATCCTGGCACGGACCGGTTCCGAAACAAAGGAGAACATTCCCAGCAACGCAGCTGCGCCGTCTCACCTGCTGCCGAGCTGCTCCGGTGTGTGCTCCGGAGAGCTTTCCCCGACTCTTCCGGCAGGCAACGCAGGACAGGCATCCCCGCGATCCGCTCCGGTGATGGCGTTTCCTGCACCTAATTCCTGGGTAATTCTTCAAGGCCAGGCTGGACGGGGCTTGGAGCAACCTGGGATAGTGGAAGGTGTCCCATGGCAGGGGGTGGGATGAGATGATCTTTAAAATCCCTTCCAACCCAAACCTTTCCGCAATTCATTCTAGGATTCCATAACCTTCTCCGCACCAAACCCCGTAGCCAGGATTTTTGGTCCCATTTCCTTCCCAGTGATTCCCAAGTCACACTTTGCACCTGATGGTAAAATTAGGACAGTACTGGGTTATGCTTTCCATGGGTGGAGGCACCTGACCTCCATCCCTGAGCTGCTCAGTGCAAGGTGGGAGCACAGCCCTGCTCCCCTGGAGCCAGAGGGCTGGTCCAATCCGGGGTTTGTTCCCCGTTTCCCCGCAGATTCTGAGGAATTCCCAGTGATTCCTTTTCCAGTGAAGCACTAACAATGAGAATCTTTCAAGGTTAGCAACACAATTTGGGCAAACGAGCAAACTATTGGGGAGGCTTCATTCCACTGTGGCAATTAGGAAGAAGGAATATCAGCAGGTCACATCTTGCTTCCGGTGCATGGGGAATTATTCTGCCGTGGAGTTTGGAAGAAGCAGGATTGGGGTTGTACTTGGTATTTAAAGCAAACAAACCTATCTATTAAATGAGACTGCGGAATGGGGCACGAAAGTAAAACCGAGACCGTTAAATTACAGATAAAGGGGGAAGAGTCCAAATTTTCCCAAATGTTCTCGTTTTCCGTTTTTTTTCCTAACGACCGTCGTTATATTTTGATGTGGTTAATAATACAGCAGAGGTTAAATGAAACATGAAAAAGGGCTGTACATTAAAATTGAGATAACTCTTCCTTCAGTGAAGTGGAACCCAGCAGATGTAGCTGCACACTGTAATTGCTGCCTGTTTCCTGTCACTCTGATTAAGTTGCATTGTCCCTGCTCCAAGTGTAGGAATCAGTGGCTTCCCATAGGGCACAGCATGGGACAACTGGCTTCAGCAGGCAAATGACTCTGTGCACCTCCTGCTTGTCCTGGTAATGGTATAGACACACAATATACATTGATGACTCCTAAAATCAATAGGCTGTGCAGTGGGAGAGGCTCCAGGGCTTCCTTGGGAGAGGCACTCCAGTCAAGGGCCGGGATTTTTGGGAAGAGTTCCATTCCCCTGTTCAGGAGGCCAAATAAGCCCAGTGCCTGGCTGCTGTGTTAATTCTGGTTCTCAAGAGTTACTCTGCACCTTCTAGTGTTGTTCTTCTCCTTGTTCCAAAGCCGTGGGATCCCAGAATCATGGAATGGGTCGAATTGGAAGGGAACTTAAGGACCATCCAGTTGCACCCCTCTGCGGGGCCACCTTCCACTAGACCAGGTTGCTCCAAGCCCAGCCCAGCCTGGCCTTGAGCACTTCCAGGGGCGGGGAGCCCACAGCCTCTCTGTGCAGAAGGTCTCGCATTGTTCACTCTGTTCCCAATTATCCACGTTTTCCGTTCGGGAACAAATCCCTGCTTACGGGATTAAACTGTACAGTAAAATCCAGGACCTGCGTGGGGAATGCGAGGCCAGATTCCCAGCTGCCAGGAATTGCAGGAGATCCACTGAACCCAGTGGGGTTACTCTGATTTCCAGCAGCTGTTGGACTTGCTGGGGAGGTCCAGAAAGTGCTTTTTCTGTGTGATTCCGTTCAGAAAGAACGGGATGTGCCTCGTTCAGCAGAGCCTTGCCCTACTTTTGTTCCAGAGTCATTCCGCTGCTGTCAGTCCACTGTGACATCCGTGCAAAGCAAGGCCGGCTCTGCTTGCAGAACCCCCACAAAGGTGACACCCAGCAGAGCAGTAGAATCCTGGAATCATGGAATTATTTAGTCTGGAAAAGCCCTCTAATATCATCGAGTTCCACCATTCCCCAGCACTGCCAAGGCCATCACTAACCCATGTCCCCAAGTGCCACATCCACACAGCTTTAAATCCCTCCAGGGAAGGGGACTCCACCACTGCCCCGGGCAGCTGTGCCAGGGCTGGACAGCGCTTTCCATGAGGAGGTTTTCCCTAATATCCAACCTAAACCTCCCCCGCTGTAACTTGAGGCTGTTTCCCCTCATCCTGCCACTTGTTAGCTGGAGAAGAGGCAGACCCCTATGGAGTCACCCACTCCTTCGACACCCCTATCCCTTTTCAAGCTTGAATCCCAGTTCAGAGGAATATTTGGAGCTGCAGGGCAGTGTGGGCTGATGCCAGAGGGGCAGCAGCCCAGCAGGAAGATCTGGAGTGCCCTGGTGTGATTCCAAACCCAGGGAATGCTTCCCTTCCTGAGAATTTTTTGGTGGCTGAGGAACTGGAATGTCTTGCATCCTGAGTCATCAAATGAGCATCAGCTGGGCAGGAGGGCTGCAGATTATGATTTGGGATTTAGGCACCTCTCCCCTCCAAGACTGTGACTGCCCCATCCCTGGCAGTGTTCAAGGCCAGGCTGGATGGAGCTTGGAGCGACCTGGGGTAGTGAAAGGTGTCCCTGCCCATGGCAGGGAGTGGGATGAGATGGGCTTAAGGTCCCTGCCAGCCCAAGCTATTCTGGGATTCCAGGATTCTATAAAATCCCGTTTTGGCTGGTTAATCCCCAGTTGGATCTGGGGCCTTGCTTTCTAAAAATGGAAATTAATATTAAAAGTCGTTCCTTAACACATGTTTATTTTCTAATTTATAGAATGTACCTATTACACTCTCCAGACACATGTGCTTGATTATAATGATTATCATATGTATTTTCCAAGGCACTCATCACCATAATATCAAATGTCATTAGAGAAATTAGGGAAGAGCAGCAGCATTCCTTCCAAGGAAAAGCCAGTTTCCTCCTTTCCCACCACAGTAGTGAGAGTGCAGAAGCTCAGCTGATTTTCTGCCACTTTTGTTTCAGCTCGACACAAAACAACCAAATCCCCAGGGAAATGTGCAGCGTGCACCTGAAGCCAAAACCTCTGTGAGAATTCCATGTAAAAATGTCCTGGAACTGTGCAGGGAAGCACGCTCCAAAACTGGGGCTGTCCGCCGAGTCCTGCTTTTCCTCCCTGTCCCCCGGCCAGCACAGGCACTCACAGCGCATCCTGGTTATTGGCAGGAGCTGAGGGAGGAGGAAAACACAAGGACCAGCAGATCCTGAGCTCAGGTTTAGGGTCACAAACCCCGACTTTAATCCCGGTTGCTGCTCCCAGGGGCACTTTTTTCCTAATATAAAGATTTCCTGATGGAAATTCCGATTTCTGGAGCAAAACCTGATTTCAAGCCTTGGAAGGAGAATAAGTGAGGTGCCAAGGGATTTACATGATGCTCCATGTGTCTTCCCAGAGGTGGAAGATACGGATCTGGATTGGTTTAGGAGAGCCCAGGGGTTTTTATTTCAATATTTACTTCCTTAAGCTCCAGCAGAGGAGGGAAACAGCTGGAGATGACACAGACATCCCACTCTTCCAGACCTGGCTGGTTTGTCTGGAAGACACGTGTTGGATTTCGAGCCTGTGTGTGTCCAAGGGCAGGAAGAGGGGGGCTGCTCCGGGGGGGAGGCTCCCAGGTCCTTCCAGGGAAGGGGCCAGGGATAGCAGTCCATGGAGTGATCCACGGAGGAAGGTGCAATTGGATGTGTCAGTGCCCTCGGCGCCCTGACAGCTACAATATTCCCTCTCTTTATTCCTAATTAATTAAAAATAAAAATAAGCGTTGTCTCATTAGTTCTTCTGCGGCAGCGTCACCTTCCCACATCCCAAAGTTTTCAAGCCAGCTTCCAGCACTTCCTAGGGATTTAAGGTCTTGGCTTTGGCCACTGCTCAGCAGAAGAGTCCCTTAAACCCAGTCTGTGTCATGGGGGTGAAGCAGCAGCAGGGAGCTGCCTTTGGATTGCTGACTCCGACTAAATCCTTGGGTTTTTTCTTCCTTTGCGTCATTTCTGTGATTATTTTTGTGCTTCATATGCTCAAAAATCCCTGGGGGATAGGGAAAAAAAAATCTCTTTTTTTTTTTTATGTTTTTGCTTTGCAAGTCACTTTGTAAAGAAGCACTTTGGTGTCTTCAGAAGGTTTGAAACCCACCTGTTTCCTGGGAGGAAAGGCGGGAGCGGCCGGCCCGGTGGATCCCAGTGGGAACTTTAAGGGAAATGAAATATATTGGCCCCACACCTGGGAAGAGGGATCTGAAGCAGGATTTTCAGTCTCAAAGCAAAGATTTATTTTGCTTGTAGAAACAGAGCTGGGAGAACAGAGTGTTCCTCCTGCTCTGGCAGGGATTCCGCTCTGCCTCCGTGCATCCCGGTCATGCCAGCAGTGCTCCAGGGAAGGACTTACCTTGGAAAAGAGGGGCCAAACCAGGGGGAAAGGAACTGGTAGGGCTCCATGTGCTGCCTGCTCCCACTTGGGAGGACACTTGAGCACTTCTAAGGTCACTTGGATAATCTAATCCTACTCAGGATGATATCTAGCTCCGGCAGGAACTCTTGGAAGGCTTTAAACAACATCCATCTTCATTATTTCCCACCCTCGTGTCTGTATGATTGATTCCTGCTAAATTTGGTTTAATTGCTCAGAAGGTCTTAAGGAATGACATTTGGAGAGAGCCAAATGGGATGTCTGAGCTCCCCCTGCTGCTCTGCCGCACGCAGCCACCCAGCACCCAGCACCCGCTGGTGCTCCGGGCTGGAGAACTCCGGGATAAACACCAGGAGCTCTTTCCTACGTGGGCAACAACCAGGGGGGTTTAGCTAAGGCTGAGTGCTGGTAGGTATCACGGACACTGGGAAGCGTCCCAAATCCCAGATCCTTTGGGTTCAGCCTTTCCGTTCACGTGCGTACGCGAGGCTGGTTGGAAAGGCAAGCGTCTGGAATTGGTTCCCAGTGGATCCCTCGCCCAGCTCGGTGCTTCTGAGCTCCCTGGGTGCAGCCAGGGCAGGAGGGGGTCTCACAGCACCCAGCTCCCGGGAAGTGCTCATGGCCCCGCTTTGGTGGCTTCCCCTCCTCAGGAACGGGATCAGCTCTCCCTGCTGATTAAACTGGCAAATCAGGGCACTTCCTTAGGGCAGGAATCATGGAATCCCACAGTGGTTTGGATTGGAAGGGACCTTAAAGCTCATCTCATTCCAATTCCTACCGTGGGCAGGGACACTTTCCACTGTCCCAGGTGGCTCCAAGCCCCATCCAGCCTGGCCTTGGACACTGCCAGGGATCCAGGGGCAGCCACAGCTGCTCTGGGCACCCTGTGCCAGGGCCTCCCCACATTCACAGGGAAGAATTTCTTCCCAAAATCCCGTCTAACCCGGCTGTCCTGGATGGAGGTGAGGGGAGAGGGAAGGGAAAGCTGGAAGCAAATCCATATTCGTGCCCAAAAGATCAATAAACGGGGAGAAAGCCCCGGCAGGCAGAGGATGGTGGAGCAAATCCGACATTAACTACGCATTATTTACACACTGCCATCGCCACGAGCCGGTGCGTGGCCACAAAAGCTGCGGCAAGATCCCCATTTCCAAGCAGAGTTTTAATTATTTGTAAAAGCCTTCAATTGTTCACCAGATAATGTCATGGATTGGTCCTCCCAGTGTGAAGTGCAACCGTCCAGAACCCCCACAGTATTATAAATAGGCTTCGGAGCCGGGATTGATTGATGTTTGGCATAAAATCTATTCCTCGGAGCATGTGTATTCCTTCTGTTCACCAGTTTCATACAAATATACTTGGGCTGATTTTTTATTCAAATCTCCAATTTATGTTGGGTTTCAACTGTTAAATATTTAAAGGCTTTTTCATCTTTTTTTCCGTATCCCTCTTTTCCGTGCGAGGTAGGGAAATCTTGTGCCGAACACAAACAAGACTCGGAGATTTAGCACGTTCCTGGGGGGGAGAGAAAAGCTTTATTAATTATATTGAGACCCAAATAATAGTCTTCCTTGACACTAATGTTCCATCAGTTCCAACCACAAGGATCCTGTGGGATAGCTTTAGAGCCCTTATCAGGATCGAGATTACGGCATTTATGGCTCCATAGAAGAAGGAATTTAATGAACGGCACTCGGAGTTTGAAGAGAGGGTCGGAGACGGGGCGATAGCGAGGGATAAAAACTACAACCGTGAGGAGTTATTCCAGGGGAGTCCCTGGCACTCCGCAAGGAAACATCAAATAAAACCGAGTCCAGTGCACTTTTTCAACAATCTCCATAAATACTCCCGATTCCTCGGCTGGAGGATTCGTCCTTCTTCCACCTTGGCTGCCTCTGACAGCCGCGATCTCCGAGGAGCCGTGTCTTTGGCACGTCTCTCTTCCCAAGTCTTATTTAAGTTTTCACTTATCAAATCAATACCGGGAAATAACTTTATTGCGGAATTTTTCTGACATCAGGACTTTTATTCCATCCACCCTTTTTTCCCTGTGGATTTCACTCTCCTCACCCTGGTGGCTGTGATTAATTCATTTATTCATGCCTTTGGAAGAGTGGGAGTCAGGAGGCCAGACCCAATTATGTCTTATTTATTATTTTGTGTATTAGAGTAAAATCTGGAGACATGGATGGAACAATGGCTGTACTCACAGAATCCCGGAATCGATTGGAAGGAGGCTGGAAAAGACCTCCAGGGTCATCGGGTCCAACTTGTGCCTGATCCCCAGCAGAGCACTGAGTGCCACCTCCAGGGCTGGGGACTCTACCACTTCCCTGAGCAGCCCCTTCCAGTCCTTCTTATTCTTCTTATCATTGGAAATTCTAATTCCTGGTAAAAAACCCGCAGCTTACCTGTTGCTCAAGCACCCTAAATTGATTTGGGGGTGCCTGTGGGGTTGCTGAGGGAAGGGAATAAAGAGATCGCAGGGCAGGAATGTTCAGGAATGTTAGGGAGGAAATCAGGCTGCAGGGTCTCAAAGTCTCACCTAAAATCTACTTTAGCATTCAGATCATTCATTAGAAGTGCTGAGAATTCCAGCGGAGCTGGAAAATGTTCCCGTTTGAGGGATACCAGATTTCCAGTAGGCTTCTGGCTCCCAGTTTGTTGCCCTGGCTAAACTGGTGCCTTATTTAGTGCCCCAGTCACTGATACAATTTAATTGTACCTGTTGTGATTTCTCAGGACCAGTTTCTCTCTGGGTGGGAAACCTGCACAAGGTCAGGAACCAAAACCAGCGGAAAGGGATGTTCCAATGCTCAGTGGAAGCTTAAACTAGGAATTAATTTATCTCTGGTAGCACTTGACAAAGCTCAGCTCCTGATGCCTCAGCCTTTATAGTCACATCTGTTAGTTTAGAGCATTTATTGGAGGAGCCTTGACAAAGACAAAAACAGATGATGGAAATCTCATCTGTCAAAACTGTTATTAAAGCTGGGAACAGTGTGAGGTTTGGTTTAAATTGAAAGCATCATTTATATTTTATCCAACGCTTTGCAAACAATCACACTGGGGAAGGATTTGGGGGGACCTGGAGAGCCCCCAGCGAAGCACAGCTCGTTACGGTGCTCTGCTTAATGTGCTGCTCAGGGCTGAGCCGGGGACGCTTCCCAGCACCTCCCTGGCAGGGAGGGGAGCTGGAAGGGACCCCAGAGGTGGAAAATCACCTGTGCACAAAGGCTCGGATATCAGTCACCAGGGGAGTGGGAATATCAAACAGCCGGGAAGCACCGAGGTCACGGCAAGCGGGAAATGGGAAAGGCGGCTTCTCAGCCGCCCATTTTGGAGCTTTTTGCACAGAATCCCAGAATATTTTGGGGTGAAGGGACCTTAAAGCCCATCTTGTTCCATCAGGGACGCTTTCCACTAGGCCAGGTTGCTCCAGGCCCCATCCAAGCTGGCCCTGGCACAGGGTGCCCCTGGATCCCTGGAAGTGTCCAAGGCCAGGCTGGACAGGGATAGTGGAACGTGTCCTTGCCCATGGCAGGGGTGAGAAGTTATGATCTTCAAGGTCCCTTCCAACCCAAATTTTTCTGGGATTCTGTAATTCTTCATCTTCAAAAACTCTGGGAAAAAAATAAAATTCCAGCTTTTTTTCTCAAACTACTGGAATTTGAGCTGCAAAGCAGAATTGCCTTTATCAGCCAATCTGGGCCAAGGCACTGCTTGGAATTCCTAAGGGTAGTGGAGGGTTTTTAGGCAGAAGAGATCCCACTGACATCCCAAATCCCGTCTTTCCTGCAGGATTCCTAAGTGGGGTTTAGATGAGTCAGAACAAGGTTCACAGAACAAGTTTTACACGGCAGAAAACGAAGCAGAGCCCATTTCCAAACCCAGCAATTGACTCCGTGGAGCAGCCGAATCCCTCGGCTGCCATTCCAAACATTGATGGCTGAATTAAACTAATGATGGGGAGATCTCTGAGGAGCCAGGCTGGCAAGTGGGAATGGTGTTTTCCAAACGCTCAGCATTAACCTAACTCTGCTCCATTGAAGTAAAACCCTGGCTGAGTTCAGTGGGAGCAGAGTGGTTCCATCCCCACAGGAAAAGCTGGGATTCCCTGTGAGCCCTTCCAAAGTGTTGTGCTCTGTGCTCCAAGAGCCACCAGCAGCCCTCATATATTCCAAAAAAACTTGAGTTTCAGCTGTTCCTGTGGGCTTTCCTTGTATTGCTTTCCATTAACTAGACATGGGCTTCCATTGGAATATTTTATCTAACCTTATTCCAAAGTCAGGAATTAATATTCAAAATACTTCCAGGTCCAAGGTGCTCCGTTTGCCACTTTGCAACTGGAAGTCGGATTTTTTCCACAATTTAAGTCTTACAGTTGTCCTTATTCTCCCTGATCCAAAAATTTTGGGTTGTTACGGTGGCACCTCGTGGATTTGTGGGATTTGGGATTGTCGCACATGGAGACAAAAGAACGACAAGGAGTCTGGGTTCATGTTCGGGCTAAAATGGTTTGCCCCTTGGGGGCTCACGATTTATTTATATCTTTTTGAGAATACCCGTGGATTGGAAGATGAAGTGACCACCTTCAAATCACACTGGTCAAAGGAAAAGTCCATCAAATGTCTCCGCCTTAGGAGAAAGAATGCAAACATTTGACCGGTTAGCAAAACATGGCTTATGTTTACAGAACATGCCTGAGAATTCTTATCTACAATAGAAAAACATGGAGAAACTGAAAAACTCAGGGCGACGTGGGATGGCTGACATTTCCTGAGGATACACGTACATATGTATCCCATCCCACCTCATCCCTCTCCATCCCTGGCAGTGTCCAAGGCCAGGTTGGACGGGGCTGGGAGCACCCTGGGATTGTGGAAGGTGTCCTTGCCCACGGCAGGGGGTGGAACGAAACGATCCTTAAGGTCCCTTGCCACCCAAACCATTGTGGGATTCTGTGATTTTCCAAAGGCGTGGTGCCCCTGGAAGCAGCCTGGAGGACTTGCAGTGCCACATTTCCCCTGGATTTGAAGGAGCAGCCCAGCTCGTGCGTTCACCCCTGGTGAGAGGCAGCGCCATTCCTGCATTCCCTCTCCGTAGTTCCCTCCCTGACCTGCTCCCGGTGCCTGCAGGCAGATCTGTGCGCCGCAATTCCCTTGGCTCTGGAAGCACTGCAGCAAGCCTCGGAATGCTGGATAACCTGGCTGGCTGCCGGCTCTGTCTAGAGCTCCCAGGGGAGACAGGACTTTCCCTGGGAGCCACGGGCAAGAAAAGCGTCGTTGCTGGTCTGGTACTTTCCGTGAGCGACGCATCCCATCGGAAGATGTGCTCTAATGCCTATTTTGGGAAGCAGGCTATCAGATCCCAACAGAACATCCCCGCCTGCCAGGCACTACCTTGCCTCCAGAGCAGGCAGAGCCTGCGTTCCCTATCCGTAAATCCCATCCAACTTCAGTGCTCAACTTCGGATTTCTTGGGATGGGCTTTGGCTGCCTCCTACTCGTGCCTTTCTATCCTTAGCAGGATTCACAGGCTTTCAGCTCCCTCACACTTCTCGCTCTCTAATCTTAGCGCCGCTGCCAGCTTTAGAGAGGCTTCGAGCTCCAGGGTCTCTCACTTGTGTGCAGGCTCTTTCTGGGACACAGCCAAGTAGGTGAAAAACTCGGGAAGGGGGAAGGGGAGAGCTGGGACTGCTCTCAGATGTTGCAGGCTGGAGCTAGACCTGGCTCGGGATCCGTTGTCATTTTCTGTGGTGCTTTCCTGAGATGTTCAGGAGGGTTTGGTCAGGAGGAGTTGGCAACTCCTGCCTCAGTGACTCCGGAACACCTGGACGTTGTGTTCCTTGTTCTCTGGGAATCTTCACCACACGTTTGATAAAGATCCACTTGAGCTCATTCCCTGTGTTTGGGAGCTGGCTCGGTGCTGCCGGCTTGGCTGATTCCAGAAGCCACAAGCTGCTCCTCTGTCAAGTGTCTCCTGCTTTGTCTCTATTTGTTCCCAAGGGTGTCTGTAGAGGTTGGACCAACTTTCCGGAGCGAAACAGCTCTTCCTCAAATAAAGCCTCCCGAGGTGGCTGCTCTTCCATGTGTTCCCTCCAGACCCACTGAGGGGGAAACCGTTCCTCCATTTATCCTGTTGCCCAGAGAAACTGTGGCTGCCCCATCCCTGGAATTGTTCAAGGCCAGGTTGGAGCAACCTGGTCTAGCGGAAGGTGTCCCTACCCTCGGCAGGGGATGGAAGGGGAGATCCTTAAGGTCCCTCCCAACCCAAGCCATTGTGAGGGCTCAGCCCAGCTGCTGACTCCTGTCTGACTCCAGTTAGGAATCCCACCTGGAGACGGGTGCAGGAGTGGCACCGTCACTCCCACCGTCGCCAAAGGCCAAGGCAAGCTTCCCGGGATTTGGCAGAGCCGGTGCTCCTCGCTTAGCTCTGTCATACAGCTATTTGCTGTGTTTTGAATTCCCACATATCCTTGTTCCCATGGCTGAGATGACGTTTGCCCGGCATGATTCATGCTGTCAATTCCTGCCTGGAGCTGGATCCAGGAGTTTATTTCGGGATGCATACCTACCCGGAGGATGGAGATGAGGGGAAAACGCTCCTCTGCCAACTGCAAAGGCAGGAAAAGTTCGGCTTTCCCAGCAGTCAAGAGCCAAAGGAATGGTCAGGCCTGGAGCAGGTGGAATTTCTGCTCCAGGTTGAATAGCCCACAGATATATCCACAGTTTTACATCCAGAGGATGTGGGAAGCTGCAACAGCGACTAAATAAATGCTGTAAGAGCTCTTTCCCCAAAATAAACTGATCCCCTGTTTCCTTGGTGGATAGTCAGAGTCAGCCCTCAGGAGCTTCCTGTGGTGCAGGCAAATATGATCCTGCTTTTCCAGAGAAGGGAACCACAACAGTGGTCCCCGGTTCTGAAATCCACGTCCTGCCTTTTCAACCTTTGAAATTTGAAATGCTTAGAGATGGGATGATCCATCGGGATGGAAGCTCTGCTCCCTGCTGAAAATCAGGATGCAGAGCGGCGTGGCTGGAGGCACCAAGCAGTCACGGGGAGCAGGGGGTAGTACTTCATAACCATATTCCGAAGGATAAACCCCCGCAAACGCCGCATGCAGAAATAAAATGGTTCATTGATCGTTGTCCCATCTCAATAAAAGGTGGGAAACTCCTCTTAAAATAGTAACAGATTAACTTTGTTGTGTTGACTCAGGAGCTCAGCTGCTCCTGAACTCCATGGCCTGGGAGGAAATGCCTTGTTCAGCCTCGTTTTCGGTGTATTTGACTCATGAAAACTCCATCTAACCTCGTTTTTGGAATAATAAAACCCCCCTGGAATACTGATGAATGTGAAACGTGCAGCTCCATGTTTGCTGAAAGAGCCATTGTGAACTTGGGTTTGCAGAACAGTCCGAGCTCCGCAAGCGGAGCTGGAGCGAGTGGAATGTTTGCCTGGATTTGGCAAGGAGGAATATTGTAAAGAATTCAGGGAGTGGAATTTGATTCCCGATTTTCCTGGGCTCGGTGGCACATGGCCCTTCTGGGGTTGTTTTCTTTGGGTTGGCTGCCTCTGTTACGTAATGGTTCTTTTTTCTGATTAAGCACCAGGGCCAGCCCGGAACTGAGCGGGGAGGAAGCTGGGGTAATGGAAAAGGGAGCGCAGACCCTGCTGGCTTACATCAGCCTGTTCTGCCAACAGACTCGGCTCTGATGAGGGCAGGAGAGGGAAGGAGGGGGGAAGCCAGAAGGTGTCTTAGTTGTGCACCCTTTTGTGTAGAGCCGTTCCTTTGGATAACGTGCGTGGAATCACAGAATCATGGAATGGCTTGGGTTGGAAGGGACCTCAAAGCTCATCCAGTTCCACCTTCCACTGTCCCCGGGTGCTCCAAGCCCCGTCCAGCCGGCCTTGGACACTTCCAGGGATCCAGGGGCAGCCACAGCTGCTCTGGGAACCTTTTCCAGGGCCTCCCCACCCTCACCTTTAGAATCCTCTTCCTTAAATCCAATCTAAATGCCCCTTCCTGAAGTTGCAAACCGCTGTCCTGTCACAACTTCCTGGGTGCTGCCAAGCCTGAGGTCCAGGGAGAGGCTGGATCCAGCGGTAGGGAAGGCCCAGCTTTCCCTGTACCTGTATTTTTCCATCTGGAGCCCCTCAGGTGAGCGCGGGAGCCGAGTGTTATTGTTTATTAGGCACATACATTCCATAATTACTTGGCAAATAGGATCATTATATCTGGAGTTACGGAGCACTTCAAACATTAATTGCCACCTAACTTGCAGATTTCAGCTCTGATACACAAACCTAATCATCACTCATTAAGTATTAAAGAAGAGAGCACTGCAAATATATTAAATTACTGCAGATCACTGATTAAACCGAATCCTTGGGAATTCCTAAAAGCCTCCTGAGGCACTGGGGTTCACTTCCAAGTGACCACTGGGAATTTAGGCCTCAAACACAACTGAATGGCTTAATGGAATCCCTGAAAGATTTGGGTTTAAGGGACCTTAAATCTCATCCCATCCCACCCTGTGCCATGAGCAGGGACACCTTCCACTAAGCCAGGTTGCTCCAAGCCGCTCTCCCAGCCCTGCCACTGGAGCCATCCCAACTCCTGTGTGCCGCTGCCAGTTTGGATGAGCCCTGGGTCAAAGACAGACTGGAATCTTCCTTCTTCCTCACAAACTTCGCAAGAGTTTTCCCTCCCGCCTCTCTCCCGGCTGTACTCCGCTGGTAACTTTTCCATCCTGAAGGCAACCCAGTGACACAGAGCAGCTTTCCCTGCCAGAGGAAATGCCAGAGAGGGAGAGGAGCTGACACCCACAGGCCACTGCCAGGAGAACTTGGCATCGGGGGCCTGCAGCTGCCAAAGCTTCCCCCGGAGTGGCCACAATCAGCTCCCGCTCCGCAGCGAGCGCGAGGAGGCGGCGGCGCGGGGCATGTGGTGCACAATCAATGCCGCAATCAGAGGCGAGAGGCCGTGCCAGCTGCTCGCTCCGCTCCCAGCCCGCTGCCAAAGGCGCAGAAAGGAGGGAAACAGCCACAAAAGGCCGGCAGCTTGCGGGGCCCGGCGCGGCCGAGCACGGAGCGGGGCCGCGCGTGCGGGGCCAGGGGGGCTCCGGGGCCCCTTCCCGCCCCTTGCCAGCTCCTGTCAGCCTCGGAGAGCCACCGCTACTTTTAAAAGTCCACCTGGTGCCAGGAAAAAGTGGGGATGCCGGTGCCCGGCTGGCTGGGAGCTTGGGCACTGCGGCAGCGGTTGCGGTGCGAGCCGCCGCGGAGCAGAAGGAGGGTTATGGAGTACAGATGTCAAGAGGCACTGCCTGCTTTTAACGGGCAGGGAAGTGCATAATGACCACTGGAATGTGTCAGAATGGGGGAAAACTTCCCAGCGGCTACCAGCTCCATTGGTGCGCGGGGCTGACGGTTCTCTGTAGCTTTTGGGGAATGGATTTCGGGATGGGCAAACGCAGAAGGGAAACGGGAAGAAGGAAAGGATGTGTCCAGCCACCTCCCCTGATGCTCTGCAATCACCTTCCCAAGCTTCCTGCCTAAAAAATAGTCTGAAAGGGCTTGGAGAGGTCCCCAAGTCCACCCTCATTCCCGGCTCCACACTGGTTCATGTCCAAGCCCTATTGCAACACATGGACAATGAGCACCATTTCATGGAGACTTTCATTATGGGGAGCAGAGCTGATCGTTTCCTGGCTTTATCTTGAATATTTAGAGGAAATTCCAGGCTTCAACCTGATTTTCCACTCTTTTTCATCCTTTTTCAGCCTGGCCTTGAACGCTTGCAGGGACGGGGCAGCCACAGCTTCCCTGGGAAACCCGAGCCAGCACCTCAGAAATCTTTGTGTTAGAGTTTTCAGTCGATACTTCCCTGCTTCCTTCCCCAAAATGCTCCCATAGACGCCGCTAGCAGCTGATTCCTTTGGAATAAGTAATTCCAGGTGCTCCTGTGGATGCTTTGGAAGATGCTGCCTTGTCCCTGCTCTGTTCAGACATTTCCAGCTTTGACAAACGGCCCAAACTCACGGACTTTATGTTCTCCCCCTTCTCTGTTTCCAATGTCACTTTTAACAGGCAAATATTCTGTGAAAAACAACCTCCGACCACGTGCCGGCCGTAGGGCAGCTCCTCCGCATCCATCCCAGCCTTATCTTTTATGGCACTGACTCCGTTTGCTCCAGTGCCTGAGCCGGGGATGCGGAGCCAGAGGGGGAGAGAGCGATCCCACCTGTCCAAGTGTTTCTGTCGCTTTTCCAGGGAGTTTACGGCAGCCTGGCTGCCTGCAGAGCCGCCGTGCAGATGGCTGGATCCCTGCAAACGCCTGTTCCGGAGGGGCAGGAGCAGCATCCGTCCTTCCAATCGCCCGCTCCCGTGTCGTGGAGAGCCCCCAGTGTGGGGGCACCATGGTCTGGGGGAAAATGGCATCACAAGGAGCTGATTCTTCTGAGAATCCTGGGATATCCAGAGTTGGGAGCGACCCGCAAGGATCGTCCAGCTCCTGGTCCCATGCAGGACCAGAATCCTGGAGAGGCTTTTCCTGCAGTGAAATGTCCGTGCTGTCGTGAGGGG
Organism: Gymnorhina tibicen; assembly: GCA_013399875.1. Classification (NCBI taxonomy): domain Eukaryota; kingdom Metazoa; phylum Chordata; class Aves; order Passeriformes; family Artamidae; genus Gymnorhina; species Gymnorhina tibicen. The sequence continues at coordinate 38,798 of VXAZ01002540.1, forward strand.
GATCGGGCTCTTTCCCCCGGGGAACAAGGGACACGGCAAGAGGAAGCAGCCTCAAGTTGCAGCAGGGGAGGTTTAGGTTGGATATTCGGGAAATTTTCTTCATGGAAAACACCACTTCTGGCTATACCCCCCCCGGAGACTTCACCATGTGAAGTTACACTGGAATGGGGAGCCAGGAGCGATGCCTGGAATCTGTGGGATGGGGTTTTTGGGAGAAGGCTGCAGTGCCGTGCTGCAGAGCCCCTTCCATCCCTGCTGGAGCGGGCTCCTGCCGCAGCCACCTGTTAGTGCCGTGATGAAGAGCACGGGAGAAGTTTGGGAGCTGAGGAGCCTCCCATCATCCCAAACACAGGCACCACAGGCAGCTCTGGCTGCAAATCCAGGAGATGTTCCGCCAGCCCGAGCCCATTCCATAAACCACATCAGCTCCTGAATATTTCATGGAGCAGCATAATCCGCAGCCCTGCATCCTCCATAGCTCCTTCCCGGAGCCTCTCCTCTCCTCCCAGCGCCGCTTTTCATTTGCCAGGAACGATTATCCCTCCTTTTGGTGAGGAACAGAGCTGGAAGGCCCAGCCCAGTGCTTGGCTTTATGAGCAGCCTCGGCACTGGCATCGGAGCTGTCAGCTCCGAGTATCCTAATTAATCTGTGGTCCCTCTTCTGGCTGTTTCTGCAGGACCAGAGCAAAAATCGTTTCGGGTTATGGAGCAAGACTGCCCGGGGGGGGGGATTTTTACTGGGTTTCTCTCTGTTTGGGGTCATTTCAGTAAAAGGGTTTGATTTGGGGTCAGGGCCGGGCTCCGGTGTGGGTGCCGAGGGGGTGTTGGGATGTGGGGTTTGGGGTGCTCAGAGCCCTCAGAAGGAGCTGCCAGGGCTGTCCCACCCCACGGCATCTCCAGGGCACTCCCGGGCAGCCGCGCTCCATGAGCGATGCAGGATGTGTTTGCATCCCAGAGCACCCCAGGCTCTGCACCTCCTCTCCTCACCTGCCAGCCCCACTTCATTTTCCTCCTGGCTGCTGAGTTTTGCCTGTCTCGGGGAGCCTTTCCATGGCATTAGCACTTTCTTCCCATTCCCGTTTCCCAGCTGGCTCCCAAATACCCACAAGGAAGTTTCTTCCCGCTGGGATTACAGAGATCCAGTTTGGATCTGCACGCTGGATACCCTGAGGCTCCCACTGGGCCGTCTCCCAGCCCGTGACTTGGATTAGTTGATCTTTACTAATATTTGCAGTAGGAACAGCATTTCGCTGAGATTAACAAACTTATTGGCAGCTTTGGAGTTTGTAAATGAAGGGAAAGGCTTGGGAAAAGGGGACTGGGGATGATACACAGGGAAATGTAGTTGGGAGAATTTATCCTCTTCATTAAAAGCCACTAAGACCTTCATCTCTGGTATTTAATGTACCAAATTCAATATTCTCAACAGAGTTTGCCTATAAAAAATAGCAGTATCATCTTTTGAAAAAGAAGGGAGGGAGGAGGGAAAGTCTGAACTGAGCCACACACATTAATAGCTTCCCCCCCTTCCCAAATCCAACCTCTGGGAAACGTTTGCCGGGGAAGAACAAACTCCTTGCAAGGATTTTCTCCCCATGTGAGTTGTGTTTTCCTTCCACACAGAGTCACAGAATGGTTTGGGTTGGAAGGGACCGTAAAGATCATCTCATTCCAACACCTGAATCAGGATTCCCTGGGAAGGAAAAATTAAGAATCCTTTGGAAAAACTCTGTTGCCCTTAGCTGAGAGGTCTGAAAGCCCTGGGACTAAGTGAAGAAAAAGCCTGAATAATAAAACCCACAATGCCTAAAATCGAATTAGTTTGAGTGGGTGCTGGAAACGAGGGAGGAAGGGGGAAAAAGAGGGATGTGGGATTGTTATGTCCTTCTCATTCAGCTGCTTAAAAAGTCTGGAAAAAATTGCCACACAATGCCCACTAAACAGAAATATGTCCTTTATTTCTTGGGAGTTTCCTCCAAACTGCTTCTACTCCTGATCTCCTTCTGTGCGCCCACGTATTTGCCCATCAGGAAATGTCACGAGTCGCAGGGGCTGTGGAAGCAGCTGATGGCCCAGGGTGACCTCCTGCCCCGGGTGCAGGCTTGTGCCATCTCCCGTCCCTGGAAGGGCCCGAGGGCTGGCAGAGTCCCCCAGGTCGGACGGGGCTTGGAGCAACCTGGGCTGGTGCAGGGTGTCCCTGCCCGTGGGCTTTCAGGTCCCTCCCACCCAAACCATGCTGGGATTCTGGGATTCCGTGACCCCTGCGCCGTGGTCCCTTGCTGCCCCGTGCTATTCCCAGGCTTGGGATGCTTTTTCCTGGCCGGCCGCACCGAGCTGCTCTCACACAGCCACAGCTGAGCAGTTAGGGCAGATTCCAGCCCCTCCGTGCTCCCCATCTCCTCATCCCGAGCGCCTGGAGCTGCTCCCAGTGTCGCCTACCCCACGTGGGACCCCCCATTTCCACACCTTAGGGGCTGGCGAGGGCAGGGCACGGCCCGGCCAGTTAAAAATTCCTCCTTTTCCGGCTTTAGAGCCGCGTTTTGCCGCAGAACCAGCCCCGGCGCGGAACGCGGAGCCCGAGCCTCCGCCACCCCCTGAGCGGGAGATTTCCAGCCGTTCCAAGGAACGCGGAGCCGGGGTCCGGCTCCTTTCTCCCGGAGGCCCCGCGGTGCTGCCGAGGAGGGGTGCCGTCGGCGCCCCGGCCCCGCAGCTGGCTGGCAGCGCGGTGCCAGCGCCCCGGTTCGGAGCGGGCCGCTAAACAAGATATACACGGCGTGTCAGAGCTTGGCTGCACGCATCTCAGCCAATCGCTCCCAAATAAATTAACCATGGCACTCCCTAATAGGATCCACCTGCTTTCTTCCCGCGCCGTTCCAGCCCCTACCTGAACCCCCCTTTGATTAAATGTCAAAAGCCTGCCTTGTGCCTGCAGATTGCACTGAAGGCGGATAACAGAAAGGTTCCTCCTGTGACTCCATAAAACTGAAATAAATTCCACTGGCATCTTGTAAATTTTTATTTTCTACAATGACTGCAGGCCCCATCTGCGACCCAGCTGTTATTAGAAGGGAAAGCGTTGGCCCTTCTGCATTACAAAACAGCATAGAACAGTAATTGCCAGTGGAAGAGATTAAGTGTAGACACTAAAAATGTTTACTCGCAATGAATATGCATAACGATGGGTAGGAAACAGCCCTGGAAGATTAAAAAGAGAGAAGGGTTTGTTTACAAGGCTGGGAAAAAAAAAAGAGGGGAATGTCAGTTGGCCCCAAGCCTGAAATAGGAACGAAAAACCTTTGGGCAAGGCATTAGGGAGAAAAACAGATGGTTTGTGAACCTTTTATTAGATAGAAAAATCATTAATCAAGCCCAGGCTGGAAATGGCAGGGTTTTGGGTAGTTCAGAGCCGAGTTTATTTTTTCTTAAAGCGACAGCGCGGCGCTCCCGGCGCTCCCAGCCTGCTCCGGCAGCCCTGGGAGCACATCCCGCTCCAGGTCCGCGCTCCCACCGCGCTGGCGTGCCGAGGAAATCCCTCAGTAGGGTTTCACATTTCAGCACCTGTTTCGCCCTGCTCGAAAAAAAAGACGGAAAACGAGAAGGAGGGGGGGAAGCGCAGCCCGGGTTATTTTTTCATGGTTGTTCCGACTCGGGGCTGAGAGCGGGGAGAAATTTAGGGAATACAACGTTCCGCAGGCAGCTTCAGGAATAAAAAGGCATTCAGCAGCCTCGGGGGGACAGCCCTCCCCCCCCCCCCAAACAGCTCCTGCTCCCCCTGATTTTGGTGCCAAAACACTAAAAAGAATTAATTTTGCTGCGTAGAAATAACGTTGAGCAGCATGGAAAGAGGGGACGGGGTCTGGTCACCCCCTCTCCTGGCTGGGGGGGGCGGTCTGTGCCGTAGGATGCCACCATTCCATGCTGGAATACGGGGCTTTGTTCACTTGGTTCTCTCCTTCCCAGTTCCCCCGCCGCCTGCGAGCGGGGAATTTCTCCGGCACGAACAGCTCGAGGCACATCGGGTGTGTCCCGACGGGGGGGGTCACCTCGGGGGGGCACCGTGGGGTCCTGCCTGTGCTGGGACTGCAGCGTGAGGATGGGGACCGGGATACCAGAGCACAGCTCTGCTGCCCCAGGGGGTCACACCGAGAGCAGGGACCGGGGGACACGGGGACACGTCCCCGAGGCGGAGCAGGGTGGCAGCGCTGTATCGGCAGAGGGACACCTGGAGTCCATCCAGCCCCGTCCCCAGGCTGTCCCTCCGCTGTCCTCGTCCCGCTGAGCATCCCGGGTGCCCCCGAGCGAGTGGGAGCAGCGTCCTCGAGTGCATCCCGTGTCCTTGGGGTGCTGTCACCTTCAGCATGGCATTCCAGGGAAAAGAATTCCTAAATTGTGGGGGGTTTATGTATCAGTCATTAGGAGTGACAGGAGGTAAATTAAAACCGATTAAAATGGTCCCGTTTTTAACTGGCTCTGAACACCTTGGATTGGGAGCAACGTCAGAATCCCAGCTTTCAGTCTCTGATGGTGCTCGTGGTGTTCTAAACGTGGGATAAATATGCAGATTCTCCTGGGATTACCTGGAATTTGTATTTACAGCACACGGACTTTTCCGTGAGATCACAAGAAAGAGGGGGGGTGATTGAGAAATTAAAAAATGTGAAGCTGGAAACCTTTCTCAAAACATGGAAGTCAATAAGACAACATTACGAACGAGCCACAACATTTTTAACAGCAAACTCAGGCCCTGAAATAAAGCCAAAATCCTTCTTCTGGGAATAAAAGGGAACGGCTTCTTCCTCCAGTGTCTTTTGTACCACAGAGGAGCTGCCCACACATTTCCTAATTCTCCGACTAATAGCTGGGAGATGAACTTCCTAAAACATATGAGCTCCATCAGAGCCGAGGGAGGGAGGGAAAAGGGAGGGAAGAGGGAGGGAAAGGGGGAGAAGGGAGCGGGGGGAAGTACAAACTGATCTTTGTAAGAAAGAGTAGCTGGGATTGCAAGCCTTGCATATGTTACAGCACATCATTAATAACAGTGATCAAAAGCACGGGAACATCTCGGCAGCTGCAGCGAATTATTGGAGAAATTGGAATTTTCAAATGAGCTCACACTTAAGGAAAAAAAGGGGGGAAAAAAGAAAGAGGGGGGAAAAAAACCCCCAAGGGCACCGTGCGCTGGGGTCAGGTCACTCTGCAGAGCCACGGGATAATCCCCAAAGGTATGGAAAGGGCTGGAGGAAAAACAAATGCTGTGCAGCGTTTAGGGAAAATGCGGGGGAAACCCGCAGGCCTGCTTGGAGCGGCGTGGAGGGACACTGGGTGGAGTGGAGCGGGAAGCGTGTGCAGCCCGACCGGCAGCGGCCGTGCGTGCAGGAGCCTGGCCCTGCTGGAGACCCTGTGGAGCGGGCCTGGCAACGCGGGCAGCCGGCACGACGCCGCTCCCGACTCGCTCGGTGGGGTCAGCCTCGGACGTGTCCCAGGCCGGGCTGCACGGGGCTTGGGGCAGCCCGCTCTGCCCGAAGGTGTCCCTGCCCGTGGGTGGAACGGGATGACCCGTGAGGGCCCTTCCCGTTCCACGATTCCATGCCAGAGGTGCCGCCCCACAGCCCGGCCCCTGTCCTCCGGCTCCCAGCAGGCAGCCGAGTGCTTCCAGGAGATTGGAGGGAAAGGGCTGCTCGTGTCTCCAGGGGTAAATGGCTTTTCCTCTGATAAAAACTGGTGCGCATCCATAGGTTTTACATCCCCCGGTGAACAAGGAGTGGGAGGGCTGCTGCGCTGGGGAGCATCCACCACAATGGATGTTTTATAAGGGCGTTGCGCAAAGCCCGGAGCCCGGCCAAGCTCGGCCCTCCTGCCGGAAAAATTCCATTCAGGACGAGATAAAGCCTTCCTGGGAAGCTGTGCATCCTGGGAGTGGCTCGGCACCGCCGGGACCGCTGAGTCCAACCGTTCCCCAGCACCGCCGAGGTCACCGCTGCCCCGCGTCCCCAAGCGGCCCGTCCGCCACCCGTGTCAGGGTGGGACAGCCCTTTCCATGGAGAAATCATTCCTGATACCCAACCCAAACCTGGAAGGGCTCCGCTGGCTGTGCAGCCTGCAGGGCCCGATCCCGCCGGCTTCCAGCAGCCTGTGGAATTAATTGGCTGCTGTGCCCACGGGTGGGACTGCCTGTGGAGGGAGCGGCGCTCAGCAGGAGCTGAAGGTGACGCGAGGAAACTCTTTAAAGATCGAAGTTTGATCTCGAAATAAAAGCCTTGCTCCCAAACGCCTTCCCGAGCCCCCTCCCTTCCTTGCCAAGCCATGTTTTTCTAATTCCAAGCAGCTCCGACGGCTCCGGTTACACATCTGCCTCCTGCGTGTGCTGTTGCAGCAGTAAAAGTACAGGTGTTTGGGCTTTAAAGGAGCCATTTCCCAAAGAAACTCCGGCTGGGCCTCCCGCTCTCCCTGTTCCCAGCTGGCCCCGTTCCCGGCGCTCCCGGTGCGGCAGCGCGAGGGTTAAACGGCGGAGAAGGGCCGCTCGTGACTTCCGTGCTCTTCCATCTGCTGGGAACCCTGAAACCCATTTGTAAATGAATTTTTTACTTGGAATGCGCGCTGCCGCATCCAGCCATCCCCGCATCCCGCACAGACAGCTTGCGCTGCTGCTCCCACATGTCTCCAGCGACGGGCTCGGCTCCGGCTGATTGCAAAGGCAGGAGAATGGGATCATTAAGTATGTATGGCCATCCTGCCCGCGTGCGCTCTTCCCGCACTTTATTCCATAATTATCATCACATTAGGTTGGTAAATAATGTTGACACATGGTTCCCGAACAGCTGGAGGGTGTCCGTCTGACACCCGCGCGATCCCGAGCTCAGCTCCTCGGAAAAGCAGGACAGCTCGAGCCGCCGAGCTCCCGGCTCCGCTCCCTCGCCAGGCGCGTGCGGGATCCCTGGCACGCAGGGGGACATCTCCTTTCCCGTAAAACCCCCTCCGACAAGCCATGGCTGTGATCTGAGAGCGGGGCAAGGCGCTCATTAATCATACAAGTGCCGAGCACTGATTTGCAGATTAATCTAATTAGACCTCATTTGTTTCAGGTGAAAGCCGCGCTATTCCCGGCGCTATTCCCGGCCGCTGCCCAGCCCGGCTCGCGCGGCTCCGTGTCGGAGTCAGGATCAATTACGGGATTGACTCTGCGGAGCGCGCGCCGCTCCCGTCGAGGCTCTGTCAACATTGCCATTACAAATTCAAACCCTGCTTTTAAGGGATTTCTTGCTCAGCCAGAACATCGGGATGACTCCTGGCATCCAGGATCTAAGGCCGGGATCGCCGGGTATTTAGGAAAACCACTCAACCCCTTTGGAGTCCCTCCGGGAGAGGGCAGGGAAAGGGCAAATCCGGTGGCTTGGAGCTTTGAAGAAAGGCTTTGTTTTAGGGATTTTGGTGAATTAATTTCTGGAATTAAGGTTTGCAGTGGATGGAAAAGGCAAAATGAGCGATCCCTGCCACGGGGCCCTGGAGCTGCTCCTTGTGCCTCAGTGTCCCAGCAGGACAGCGGGAAGTGGCTCCGCGCTCCCTGAAGTGGCCACTTGCACCCTTCGAAAGGCCAGCTCCCCCTCCCACCACAGGGAGACCCTGCCTTTCCCCAGAAGCGTCGCTCCAGGCCTGGGGACATCCCCGGGAATACCACCGTCCCAGGGCATTGCAGCACAGGCCTCAGTAACTCCATTCCTGAGACTTCGGTTGTTCGTTCCGGGGGGGAGAAAAGGACATGGTGCTTCCGAGTGAATAATTCCTATTTTTAGCCAGAAATTGCCCTTTTGGTCCAACAGCTGGATCCTCTGGAGTAACCACGGGATTAAAGGACAAACCTGGGCATTTAACTGACAAGGCAAAAAATGTTAATCCTGCTTGTGGGATACGGAGAGAAAAAAACCTGCTGGGAAAAAAAACCCCGGCTTCCGCTTTCTTTTCCTCGGCGTGGAGGTAAATCCGAGAGAACGGGAATATTGCAAGGCCCATAATCTTATTTACATTCGGAGCATGACTCCAGCTCCCAGTACATTGCAGACATCTGTCAGACAAACAGACACGACTCCGCAAAGATATTTCAAATGCTCTTCCCTTAAAAGCTAGGAAGCTGTTTGGGGATTTTGGCAGGATAGCTGGGATCTGACATGTCTTTTTTTCCGGCTTTTTTTCCCATTTGTTCTTTTTTTTTCCCCTGAAGCAGATGATTTCTTTGGCTTCCTACGAGCAAGCTTAAGGAATTGGGTTTGCTGGGGTATTTGTTATGAAAATCGGAAGTGCTAACTCCTGGCCTGAGCTAATTTGTTGGGAATTTTCACTTGGAAGGCTCTCCTCTGCCCATGCCACGCACGCGCCTTCGGGTGTATTTGAAGGGATTTTCTCCCTTAAAAATGAACAGAACCTGACTCAGGTCACTCATGGGGCAGAACACAAACCAGCCGTAGGCGTTCCTGTTTCATCTGCGGGGCAAGTGCAGGATTTCAGGGATAAAACTGCCTTTCCAGGGCAGCCGTCCTACCCAGCGATCCCAGACGGAGCTGCGCCGGCACAGCGTTCCCTGTGCGCCGGGGAGTGTGGAACAAACGGCAGGGACGAGCGGGACTTCCCAGGCCCCGCTTAGCCGGGCTGAGCAGGACAGAGCCATCCGCGTCCCGGCCCATCCCGGCACATCCTCGGGGACTCGGTGCTGCCCGGGTGGGCGAGCGAAATGAGCGTTTCCCAAAGATAATCAGCGTTTCCCTAAAGATAACCGGGACTGCGCCACGTTGCCGAGCTCCGCTCCCAGCCTGTTTTCAGCTGCTCGACACAATATTGCTGCATAATTTGGAGTGTCTCCTCTCCGGTTTTTTGGATGCGAGACTTAGCAACAGGGAAAGGTGCTAAAGAGAGACAAAACTTGTGTGGGTGGCTGGAGATTAGCCATTTGGAATTCTCTCCTTTGCTTTGTGCCACAAGCTGTTTGCCTGTTCCCACTCCAAGCCCGTCCTCGGATGCGGTGCCGACGCCTCGGTGTTCCGTGATCCCGTTGTCCGCGTTCCCACCCTGGCCTTCTCCAGCTGCCTGGTGGCTGTGGCACATCCCGCTTTCCCACGGGATGGCGGCTGGCACCTCTCCACGGGGCTCTTCGTGCCAGCAGTTGATAGCCACACCACGTCGTTTGGTGGCCACACAGCATCGTCCCCTGGGAGAGTCTCTCCCCCAGGGACAGAATTGTGGAATTGTTAAGGTTGGAAAAGAGCTTTAAGATCATCGAGTCACCGCTAACCCGTGTCCTCAAGTGCCACACCCCTGTGGTTTTTGAACACTTCCAGGGCTGGGAAAACTCCACCATCCAGGGCTGGACAACACTTTCTACGGCAGAACTCTCCCCAAAATCCAGCCTAAACCTCCCTTGGCACAACCTGAGGCCTTTCCCTCTGTTCCTTGGGACTCGATGCTGATCCCCCCTGGCTCCTGTGAGGGAGACGCGGGGAGCAAGTTCTCTCCTTAAGGTGCTCCCGTGGGAGCCCCCACCCAAATCCAGGCCAACACCCTGGCCCAGAACTCTGAAATTCCTGCTTTCCACAACTCCCTCGCTGGTATGAAACCTGGAGCTGCTCGTACCAAGCACCATTAAATATTCCCTTCATTCCCAAAGCCAAATATGAAGGGAAACACAACCAAACAGGGAGTGTATGGAAATCATTGATTCACAATATTGAAATTCCAGCTCGCCTCCAATTAGCCGGCTTCCCAATATTTGAACAGAAGACCATTTTAATGCAATTACAAACACATTTTCGGCATCGGAATTCTGTGCATAATTAGCTCCCTATTAAAGTATTTATGGAGCCCTTTTTCCATCCGAAACAGCGAAAGCCGGAGCATTTTATTCCTTACTGTTACAATAATTAACTATGCAAGGAGAACAGCATATTAATAGAGGATAATTTGTTTACATTGAAAAGAAAATTGTGCTAGATTAGCATAGCAAAAGACTATTTCCATATCCAGGCAGGAATGTTCAGGCCTAATAGCAATTTCCAGTGTAGTTAAGGAATATTATTAATAAAGTAATACAGTGTAATTCCCTTTGCCCCCGCCATATTTCACAATGTCCTTAATTACGGCTAATTCCGGCGGGACTCATTTGGGGGTTATTAAGCCGGAGACACGGGAATCTTAAATACAACCTTTGGTAATGAGGAAGCTGCAAAGTTCCCGGGAATCGGGGAACGCCGTGGAGACCCGAGGGATGGTGGCACAGGACGGGCGGCCGAGCCGCTGGGAGAATCCTGGGAGGACAAGGATTGATTGGAGCGGGATGGGACTGGCAAACTCGCTCTGGGCTTCCTGCACCTGATTCCAGGATTCTGGGCATGGCATCCCCACGAAGGGAACAGAGTTCCAGAGAGAAACATTCCCTCTGAGCACCAGAGGAGGTTCTGCCTTCTGTGAACAACCAGGATGTTTCCCGTTCCCACATTTAGGTGCGTGGCAATGCCCTCACTCCATGGGGATGCCATGCCCAGAATCCTGGAATAGTTTAAGCTGGAAAAGTCCTTACAGCTCGTCCCATTCCACCGTGGGAGGTGCCGTGGGCAGGGACCCCTTCCACGATCCAAGGGTGCTGCAAGCCCCGCCCATCCTGGCCTTGGACACTTCCAGGGATGGGATAACTCTAATAATGATCCATCAAAATAGCTATAATAATTATCTATCCAAATTGATTCCCACTGGCAAACACGGCTGTGCACTGGTTAGCTCCACCCAAACACTAAAAAAGCAAGGAAGGGAAGGAACTGGGAGCTGGAGCACGAGGGAGTCGAGAGCTGCAGCTCCCACCCCGCAGATGGTTAATATTCATGTGGAACTGGCAGCGGATCCCAAAGCCGAGCTCCGGAGCATCCGCTCGGAGCAGCTGAGCGCCGAACCCGCCGGGCTCCCGCAGAAGGATCGCAGGCTGTACCCGGAGCTGGCAGCCTCCGGCTCAGCCCCTTCCAACAGCGCAGAGCCCTGGGAAAGGGAAAAGGGAGCGGCTCCTGGGCTGGGGGCGCAGCAGCTGTGGGAAGTGGGAAAATGAGGACGCTGGGAGAGCCTCAGCCCCTCCGACCCCACCTTTTGGAGCCAGCGATAGGGTAAAGGGGAATGGCTTTGAGCTGAAGAAGCCAAGATTTCCTTCCCGATATCCGATGTGACGCTGCCCTCTGGCAGTTTAAAGCCATTCCCCTTGTCCTATCCCTCCATCCTCCAGCCCTTCCCACTTTCCCAAATCAACAGCTCTTCCCCCGGCAGAATTCCGAGGCCAATTCCTTTCCTTCGTCTCTTCTGACATGTGCCCCATCTCTCGGAATGAGCAAGGTGTTCCTTCAGTGCAATTTTTTTTGGGAAGAGCTTGGCGCCTGTTCCCGTCTGGCACGACACAGCACAGGCTGTTGGGAGCTCAGGAGGAGGAGGCTTGGATGTGGGATGCAAGTGTTTCCGTCCTGGAAGAACATGGATTCAAACGACTCCTGTGGTTTAGGATTTCTTTTTATGGGGAGACAAATAGTGGAAGGTCTGGGAAATGTTGGCTTTCTATTCGGATTATCCCTGCCCAGCATCCCATCAAACACCCCCCTCCACAGGAATCCTCCTGGATATCCATCCTCACACAGCTTCCCACATTCCCACCGTCCCCTATAACCAGGACCCAGTGGGATGAGGGGCTGGGAAGATGCTCCCATATTCCCAATAGCATTTTCAAACCCTGTCCCTGCTCCCTTCTCTGCTGGTGGGAGGATTTGTGGCTGCAGCATTCCAAGTTGGGTCTTTTCCCCCATTTTTCCGGGAGATGCTTTGAGCTCTGCCACTCCCTCCCGGTGCCGGGGAAAATGTGCCTCTGGCAGCGGCACTTCCCAAATGACATTTTCCAAGGGCTCGGGAAGAGCAGCGCTGTCACATGGCAGCGAGTGGCCGGCAGCAGCTCTCCATCCCGACAGCTTTTATTCCCAAAAATAGCCAGGCGGGATTATCAATCCATCATTAATGCGCAGGTTGGAATCACTTTTCCCACATCCCAGCCCGCTTCCCAACCCAGCCCCACTCCGGACGTGCCGATCCCCTCAAACAGCAACAATAAAGCCTCTGTCTTCTTGCAGGAAATTTGTCATCTCTTGATCCGCTGCCAGGAAAACATGGAATTCTGGGAGAGCAAAGCTCCCAAACGGATCCCTGCTCTCCACAGCAAGTGCTTATCCAGTGGATTCCAGAAAGACGGCGCGTTCCAAAGGGGACAGGGAGGGAAGTTCGGCTCGCTGTGGGAAACCAGGTAAATCAACTTCCAACGGGAGCAGCTTCGGCAGCCCAGGAATTTCCTTCCTGCAGGGATTTTGAATAAAATGAAGGCTGTAAAAGTGGGCTGAGATGGGAAATGCCGTGGAAAACATTGGATCGATATTAAGAAACTCCATCGTGTTGCGCTCCAGCCCCAGGGGCTGCGGTCCCGCCCCGCTGTCCCAGCAGAATTCCTGATTTTTCCCTGTTGCTGGCCAGGTTGGAAATCATTATTTTTAAACCCACCCTGCTGAATAAAGCTGCTCCTTCCCCTCCCTACAAGGGCAGATTCCTACATGAAATCCCTGACACTGCATCCCAGGGAAAGGTAAGGTCACCCCGGCACCCACTCCATGCCACGTGTCCTGGGAGAGGCTCCCAGAATTCCCACTCCAGGATCAGAGCTGAGCACACCCGAGCACAGGGAGATCTCCTGTGTCTCGGGAGTTATTCCTGCCTCCAACAGCTTCATCCCTTGGCTTTGGGAATCCAGGGGCTGAGGATTACCTGGGATCCAGCTCGTTCCAGGTGTTAAAGTTAAGGCAGGAATCTGAGAGGCCTGTGCGGGAAGGCAGGGAAGTAATCCCACCCTTGGACAGGGATAATCCCCGTTCCCACCTTGGCCAGTGCAGAGCTGCTGGAATATCAGCCTGCTGGGAGCTAGGACACGGGGCGGGATCCCAGGGCATCGCTGCCACCCCGGGGGGTGACAGTCTTTAACCCCGGAAAAACCCCATTCCCTGCCACGGATTCCCTGGAGCTGCCCCCAGGGTGGGAGCGCAGCCACTGCAACAACCCAGGACACTGGGATTACAACCCAAAATGTCCAAGGATTCTTGGGAAGCTGTTTCTCCGGGGCAGGTGGAGGAAAACCGAGTCAGCAGCGGCCGTAAATCCTCAGGAAGCCGTAAATTAAAATTAAGGAGTTCAAATATGATCTGAAATCATTTAATCCGGGTGATGGATGTCCCTTCTCCGACGCCGTTATTTACGGACGCTCCCGTTTATTGCTCCTTGGACTTTTTTAATTACTGGATTCCCAAAATCCAATTACCGACCCCAGCAGATCTTCCAGGCAACAGAATTGTAAATAAAAGAGACCCAATTAATAATGTGCTTAGTCCAGCAGAGCTAAATCAAACCTGGAAACTTGCTCCAGGGAGGAAAACTCCTCGGGAAGATCCCGGGGGATGGATGGGGAGAGCCCAGGTGATGCTGGGACAGTTGGGCACTCCCCAGTTCCACCCACAGCCCTTACTGGGGTTACTGGTCGTGGGTTTGTACCATCAAAAACTATTAGGGAGGACAGGGAATGTGGGAAGCAGGTTTCCACTTAAAGCCAGGCGTGTTTCATCCCAAAGATTTTGTGTTTTCACCTCGTTCTGTCAACAAACTTTGCCATAACCGAAGACTCGGGAATGTTGTTCCACAAATACTTCTGTTTGCAAATGATATTTTCTTGTCCTCTCTGGAAATACACAGCCGGAGGCTGTAGATGAGTAAACCCCGTGGGATAGGCCGTGATTCCAAAAGAAAACCTGGATATAATGTTTTAAAGTGGGAATAATGTGGTTTTTCCATAGTTGTATTCACACAAAGGGCAGAATTTAATATTACAGGGGAAAATACAGTCCCAGATTCCTGGGACCTGGGCAAACCTGGGAAGCATGAAAGATGGGAATTTTTGCCTGGCAGAACCAGGACGGGGAGTGTTCGCTCCGGGCCTGGCTTTGCCATTCCCGCTCTTGAAAGGGATTTCTTCTTTTTCCCATTTCCAGCCTTATTCCTGAGGGGCAAATCCGACCAGGAAAGGGCTGAGGTTTTCCAGGATGAGACCTCCCTTCCTTCTGCTGCCCATCCCGGTGCCCGAATTCCCAGTGCAGCTGGACTGGAGGGTCTCCGGCCGGGCGGCCTGGGTGCCTCTCCGTGCTTCCCCTTTATTAATGGGAGTCACCCGGCTGAATCCCAGCGCCATTCCCGCCGCAGCTCCATCTGCTCCCGGGGATTCGGGAGCGCCGCGTGTCGCAAGGTGCGGAGCAGCTTCATTAGGACGGAAACTTCATTAACAGCTCCTAACTAATGGCTATCATTAAGCCAGCTCTGCTCCGAAAGGGGGATGACACCGGGACCCTGCCAGGGAAAACACGTGGAGCCGAACGGGCGCAGTCAGCAAAGGGGCGGCGGCAGCTCCCGGCCGGACACCCCGGGTGGATGGGGCGGGAGAGCGGAGAGAGCCGCCTGAAGGGCACGTTCCGGAGGGCTCGGCCTCAGGAGACGTCTGGAAGGACAAGGCAAGGCCTGGATGGAGGGTGGGGGGGTCCAGCCCCGCCTCAGAGAAACTTTAGCTTGGAAGGATCTTAGGGATCATCTCATCCCTGCCCCTGCCATGGGCAGGGACCCCTCCCACTGTCCCAGGCTGCTCCAAGCCCCATCCAGCCTGGCCTTGGGCACTGCCAGGGATCCAGGGGCAGCCCCAGCTGCTCTGGGCACCCTGTGCCAGGGCCTCCCCTCCCTCACAGACAGGAATTCCTTCCCAAGATCCCATCCAGCCCTGCCCTCTGGCACTGGGAAGCCATTCCCTGGGTCCTGTCCCTCCAGGCCTTGTCCCCAGTCCCTCTGCAGCTCTCCTGGAGCCCCTTCAGGCACTGCCAGGGGCTCTGAGCTCTCCCTGGAGCCTTCTCTTCTCCAGGTGAGCACCCCCAGCTCTCCCAGCCCGGCTCCAGAGGGGCTCCAGCCCTTGGAGCAGCTCCGTGGCCTCCTCCAGACTCGCTCCAGCTGGACCTGAGCTCCTCCTGCCCCAGATCCTCATCTTTAATCCCAAAATTTAAAGCAAGATCCCTTCCCTTGCATGTTGCGTCCCACAAACCCAGGTGCTTCCAAGGGAAAAACCCCAGCAAAAGTGACTTTGGAAAAGAGTTTGAGGATGTCTGAGGGTGGCCAGGGGGGTTATGGCAGAATTTTCTTTGTGTTTCCATCAAAACCATTCCAGATGGTGCTGTAGAGGAATTCCCACCCGGACCAGATGCGGGATAGTCTGGACTTGTTCTGTGGGATAGAGGCAAAAAGTTGTTGCAGGAAAAAAAACAACTCCAAATGAAGGATTTCTTGACAAAAAGTGAAATTACGAAGGTGCTGCCTGGCTGGAGAAAGGAATTAAAGTTTATTTACCCTGGAAAAAGGAGGAATTAGTGCAGTTCAATCCCTGTGCCAGGCCAGAAGTGAAGGATGAGGGGAAATAGAGACAAGGGGGATTTATTATTAAATTAAAATCACTTAATTACTGCAAATGTTAAATATGCACTTTTCTGGCATTTCGAGGATGTTTTTCCCTCAAATTGCAATGAATTGTCCACTCGGAATTCCCCCTCCTCCGGCAGCGGGTAAATGTCAGCCCTAAATTAAAGTTAACTGGGATCTGCTCCACCTCGGAAAAAAAGATTTAATTAGAATCAATAAAGCACCTTTTATTGGAGTTTTCCAAACGCACGGAACCTGAAACCTGCCGAGGTTTTCACAGGTTGGGGTCAAAGGGGAGCACCTGGGCGAGGAGCCCCGGGAATGGCGGCACCCAGCACCTCTCCCCAGGAGCGGGACCAGCGCCTGGGCGGGATGAAATCCATAAATCCCGTTGATTTGGCCCAGATGAGCGATGCATCCCCGCTCCTTTGGTCTTGCTGGGGGTTTTTGGATGGGCTCCATCCGAGCTGGGAGGTAAAAACGCTGCCTTTCGCTCCCACTTCCATCCCTATTTTTAACTCCAGTTATCCAACCCCAGTTGGAAGGGATGAACAGCCCCGGAATTCTCAAACATATCAATTATCGAGGCTCTGCCGCCTCATCCCTGGAAGTGCTCGAGGCCGGGGCTGGGAGCAGCTTGGGGCAGATGTTCCTGCCCACTGGGGATGGGCCGCAAGCCTCTCCCGGCCCAGCCCGCCGCAGGATTTGATGATTCCGGGGCTCTGTGACTCGGCAGCTTGTTCCCATTTCCAGTTTAATTTCCCTGAGCCGCACGAGTCCCGTGCCCCCAATCAGCACGGCGTGCGAGTGATGATTTTAGAGGCCTTTTTCCAGTGCGTGCGCTCGGATCAAGATGGAAAATGCGTTTCATATCCCTCGACTCCCGAAAATAGAGACAAAAGCCGCGGCGGTGTCAGATTGCTTGGAATTAGTTGTAATTTGATTAGGAATCTCCCAGCAGGCTCCCCGAGCACACAGAGATCAGCGGGAATTAATGCCGTGATCAATTAGATCGGAATTGTTCGGCCGGCACCGAGCAATACCACGGGCTCGGATTTTCCGGGAGTTCTTCCCTTAATCCTCTTGTTCTCCGGCTCCTTAGGAGGAGGCACAAAAGCTCCTAAATTAGGACAAGGATATTGCACATCGGGGAAAAATCCCGCTGCGGATTATGGAGAAATCCAGGGGGGGATTCTCCTCCAGCGCTGCCCGGGGGAGGGAGCAGATCCCCAATTCCTCCCAAAGGAGCTGCATTCCCTCACAACCTCGCTGAAACAGCTCCTCCGCTCCTGATTAATTGTCTGGCCTCATCCCTGTGGGATTCCGGATTATTTGAGTCAAACTTAATTAATTTCCTGTGTTTGAGTCAGAATTTTTTAAATTTTCAGTTGAATTCCCATTTTCAGGTAGAAATCCATAAATTCCTAACATTTCCCAGTGGCTGGGGCTGGAGTCCAGGAGGGCTTTCCCTGGTGCCACACGGTCCCAGATTCATGATCCCACTGATGGCCAGGCTGAATCCACACCGGGATCATCCCAAACCCCAGCAC
Organism: Gymnorhina tibicen; assembly: GCA_013399875.1. Lineage (NCBI taxonomy): Eukaryota > Metazoa > Chordata > Aves > Passeriformes > Artamidae > Gymnorhina > Gymnorhina tibicen. The sequence goes on from VXAZ01002540.1 coordinate 55,894, forward strand.
CAGCCCCATCCAGCCTGGCCTTGGGCACTGCCAGGGATCCAGGGGCAGCCACAGCTGCTCTGGGCACCCTGTGCCAGGGCCTCACCTCCCTCCCAGACAGGAATTCCTTCCCAATATCCCATCCAGCCCTGCCCTCTGGCACTGGGAAGCCATTCCATGTGTCCCTCCAGGCCTTGTCCCCAGTCCCTCTCCAGCTCTCCTGGAGCCCCTTTAGGCCCTGGCAGACGCTCTGAGCTCTCCCTGGAGCCTTCTCCTCTCCAGGTGAACATTCCCAGCTGTCCCAGGCTGGCTGCAGAGCAGAGGGGCTCCAGCCCTGGGAGCATCTCCATGGCCCCAATGGAAATCCCACCCTGTCCCTCTTGGCCGCAGGAATAACTCGGGAGCTGATTTATAACTGGGAAAGGAGGACGGGTTTGAGCCCCCCTTTCCACAACTAATTCCGCCGGCTGCCCTCGCAGGAAGCGAGGGATTTCTTGTGCCACGTTCCCCGTGGCGGGAGCGGCGCCGCGGTGGCCGCGCTCCTCCGGCACGGCTCGTCCCGGACTCACGGCCGCGCTCCGCCGGGATCCGCTCCGGAACCCCGCGGGGCGGCGGGAGCCGAGGGCGGGAGCCAAGGTGAAAACGCGCGGCAAGGTGGGAATTGTCTTCCGGTGTAGTACACGAGAACGCCGTAAATAATTCATGGGAACTTATTATTCTGTGAGTAGTTCCGGCCCGGGCCAAAGGCAGGCGGCTGAAGCCCGGAGGAATTTCCCTCCGAACCACTACACGTGTCAGGCTGGGAGCCGAGGGATGAATATTTTAAGGACAACGACTTCTTTTTCCCGTTCTTCCCTGGATGTGCCGCCGGGACTAACCCAAACTCCTGCTTTGCACTTTGGGAGGCACTGTGACACTCGCTCCCAGCTGGAAAAACCTGTCCCAATGTGTTTAAAATTCCTCAGGAAACGGGATTTCCCTAACTTTCCTATTTTTGGGTGCTCTGCTCCAGTTTTCAAAATTCCCTCTCTCATGTTTTCTATTTCCTGAGCTGATATCCCGGATTATCCATCCCGGGATGGAATTTGCCACTTCATGCCTGGTCCAAAGTCCCTCTCCAGCTCTCTGGAACTGTAACAGGACAAGCAGCGGGCGATCCAGATGCTCCTCATACAAGGAGCTGGAATTCTGACAGGACACAAGCAAACGGCCTCAGGCTGTGCCAGGGGAGGGTCAGGTTGGACGGCAGGAGGAATTTCTCCAGGGAAAGGGTTCTTGGCATGTCCCGGGAGGTTCGGAGGTGTGCGAGGAACGCCTGGACGAGGTGGGGATCGATCCCAGGTTGGAGTCCGTGATCCCAGAGGTGTTTCCGAGCTCACCGATCCCGGGATTCCGCGATTCCACCACCAAGAGGTTCCCCTGAGGAAGGTGCAGGCGGGCAGGAGCAGGAGCCGGGCCGCGCTTCCTTCTCCAGGTGATTCCTTGGCAGGGGGAGAGAGCCGCTGGCAGGCGGCCCCGGAGCCGCTCCTCCTGCCTTTGTGTCCCTCGTTTGTTGCTGTGCATATTGAGCCATTCCAGCAGGAAATTGCATTTGCATCTTGTGTGGCACAAGCATGTTGTGAATATCATAAAAACACATATGGTCATAAAGGCTGGGAGAGAAGGCGATAAAAGTGACATTTAGGGAACAGCTTTGGGAAAGGCAAAACATGTTCAGGGAGCTGCTTTTGTGCAGCTCCTCCCCGCAAAAGATTCTGGGCTCTCGCTGTAGAAGCTTTTGCAGCAAACTTCTTAATTTTGTGGCAAACTTCTTAATTTTTTGTGCGAACTTCTCTTTGTGCAAACTTCTTTTCTTCCAATCCTCCTTTCTACACACTTCCTAATTTTTTTTTTGTCTAGACCTCTTCATTTGCTTTCCTAATAGCTTCCTTTTTTTCCCAAACTTCCTAATTTTTTCCCCCTAATTATTTTTGTACTAACTTCCTCATTAATGCATTCACCTACTCGAGTCAAACTTGAGAAATTTTCCTTTTGAGCTTGAACCTCCCGGAAGAACCTCAGGAGCCCACCAGCCTTTCCCGACAGTCACATTTTCTCCACGCGTTTCCCAGGTGTGGGACAGATTTCATGGCAGTTTTAAGGGCAACTCTTTGGGATGTTGGATGGAACAATATTTTGGGATGCTTAGCAATGGGATTTCATCACTTGGCCATCAGGAGGTTCATTGTGGAGGCTGGGTTGGATGGGAATATCCCTGAATCCAGACTTTTCCGGGCTGAGTTGGGTTTATGCCGGAATTCTGGATGGCAGAAGTCCGTGGACATCGTGAAATACTAACTTTAAACAGGGAAAAATAAATAACTGGGGAAAGATTCCCATCACAGGCCAGAGGCCCTGGATGGAAAAGCAGGAAGTCTCTCCCGCAAATAAAGCTCACATAAAACTCTCCTCTGCAGAGCTATTCCCGAGTTTTTTCCCTCTCTTGACGCTCCCTGGGTCAGGGTTAGCAGCTCCCTGCCAGGGACAGCCATGGATCATGCCAGAGCTGCCAGCGGGATGGTTCTGCACAGCCAGCTCCATCCTCATCCCCCTGGAGCTGCTCTTCCATCCCTCCTGGTCCAAGGGAACACCTCGGGCAGGATTCCTGCGAGTCCTTGCCGCACGCTCCCAGCAGGGAATTCATTCCAATTTTCCAGGGCTGTAAACTGCAACCCTTTTATCCAGAGCCTTTAGCAGGCTCTGTGACAGCGGATCCGATGGGAGCGTGCTATGCCATAAATCCTCCCAAAATGTTCCTTTCCACAGAAACCGTGGGGCTGATTCATGCTCCAAAGGCGGATTTTCAGCTCTTGCCAAGTCGCCATCGCTCCCTTCTGCTTGGAATGCTCGGGAGAAGCGTCTACCAAGGGAAGGAGCTCTGCATCACACGGGGAGGAGGAGGAGGAGGAGAAGGAGGAAGCCTCACAAGCGGCTCCAAATCTCCTGGTTTTCCAGAGGATTTCGCTTCCATGCAGCTGTGGACTGCGCTTCCAACCGCTCCATGTGGAGCTTCCAAAGCTGCCTGGATGTCATTCTGCTCCATGCATAGGAGTTTCCTCTCCCTGCTTTCACGGGGGTTGTGCTAACTGGGAACGGGCACCTCTGTGCTGTGTCCCTGTCCCCACCGTGTCCCCACGCCGGCCCCGCTCAGGGATTCCTGCCGCTCCCAGGGGGCGTCCAGCCTGGAGAAGAGAAGGATCCGGGGAGACAGAGCCCTTCCCAGTGCTCAAAGGGGCTCCAGGAGAGCTGCAGAGGGGCTTTGGTTCCCTTCAGTTTAACCGGAGCCATCCCAGGTTCAGGGGCACTGCCCCCACCCCTCCCCTCCTGCTGCAGGGATCACCCGCACAAGGTGAATCCCTGTTATTCCCACTGCTGGCTCCCCCGGCCGCCTGCAGGCTGGAGCAAGGATAAATCCCCCCCGCGCTTCCCTGGCCCCCCGCCGAGCAGCTGGCGCTGCGCAGAGACTTGGGAAAGAGGGGGAGCTGCAGGGCTCGGGAGTTCGCAGCCTGACAAAGTCGTGGCTTGCAGAAGCACGAGGTACGGGAGGGAAGAAGCCTCCCTGCCTGCGCCAGCCGCCTTTTCCCGGCAGTTCCCATCCCGGTGTAATTCTTCCCCCTAGTTTCCAGTCATGGAATAGTTGCCATTCAAGCCGGAGCGCTGCAGAGCCTCGGAGAGCCGGGCTGGGTTCAGGGGGGAAAGGAGCTGGGAAAGGACCCGCAGGAGAGGAGGAAGGCTGGAGGATGGGGCAGAGATGCCCCAGATGTCCCGGGAGCTACGTGCATCCATCCACCACTCCGGGATTCGCTTCCCAGCTGCTCAATGGAGGCAATTGTTGCTTTTCCCTAGAGGGAAGCAGCTCCCGAGCCCCCACCGAGCGGCCTCTCCCAGCTCCAGCCCCGCTGGCACCCTCCATCCCTGCGGGAGCAGGAGGAGTCGGGAGCTGGGGAACAACTCAGGAAAACAAAAGGGTTTGCGGAGCGGGAAGTGGGTGGAGGGCAGAGCTGAAGCCCCTCCAGCCTCCAGGCACGACCAGTGGCAGGACTGACTCCCCGCTATCCAGAGCCACTCGGACCCCATGGAGTCGCTCTTCCCGCAGCCTCCTCCGCTCCACTTTCCCACTGTTCAGCCTGGCTTGTGCTGCCACGCTCCTTTCAGGTGGAGACGAGAGCTGCTCCTCCCTGCCTTCACACAGGTGTCGCATTTGTTGCCGAGCACCCGTAATTTTGGGAAGGGTGTTGGTACTGCAAATGGAAGCCCGTCATTCCCGGCGCCTCCCTTCCCACTTAATTACAGCAGCCACTGGAGCTGAAGCTCCCACGTCTCCCGGTTAAACGGTGGTGCTGCTCCCATTAGAACTGACGCGGATCAAAAATTCCGTAAGCGCAGACAACTTCCCCCTTCCTCTCTAAAATTCCGGCAGGCTCCAAGCTCCTTCCTTCCTTGGTAATAAACCATCCCGAGGAGGGGAGCGACACGGCAAGTGGAATAGGAAGCCCCTGTTTGAGCAAATCACCTTCTCCGGAGGAATTCGGGAGCGGGATAGGCGTTGTTTGAAAACTAGCATGGGTTAAGGGGGAAGGAGGAAGAGGGGCTGGGGGCGATGCTCCGCTGGAAGGAGATGTTCCGTTGGACAGAGACACCATCCCGGTATCCGCGAGCCCCGGCCGTGCTGCGGACCAGGAGCTGGGCTTGGTTCCCGTTCCCTTTCCCGCTGGGGCAGCAATCAGGTGGGATGTGCTACAATAAACCCTCCGGGGGGCAGCGAATCCAGAGCTGCTGGATCTAATTCACGTTCCACAGGGATTTCTGGGGACGTGAGCTCCAGGCAGGATCCGGGTGACCAAAGGGATGAGGATGAGAGGCTCCTCCGTGTCCTTTCCCGGTGCCCGCATCCACGGCACTGCGGGCACGAGCGGGAGAATCCGAGCCCATCCCTGTGGCACAGCCACATCCATTTTTAACACAGGCCTTCTGTGCTCTTCTTTTTCCAGCTCCGTCGCTCCAAACGGAGCGAAAGATGTTCCCGGCTTAGTGGGATTAAAAAACAAAGTCCGGCCCAAATATCCTGGCAGCCAGGACGGCACTTCCCTAAAACTGCCTGCCACGGGCAGTGCTGGAATCGAGTTGGGATTTAATGGCAAACAACCCCACAAAATGGAGTTGAAAACACACAGCAACCCCGAGCCATCATTTCGGGAGCGTCACAAATGGATGGAGAGGGAAGCTCCCCATGGCACATGGAGAGGCAGATGCGGACGGGGACGAAGCTCCCGTTCCAGGCGGGGAGGGGCGGGATGACCACGGGCGGGAAGATGGAGATCCGGGACTCCAAAGCTGCTGCTGGGCTCTTTCCATGCTCAGTGAGCTCCCGGTGCCTTTTGCTGCTGCTCATAAGCAAAAGTCTCTCGATTGCTGTTCCAGGATTGGAAATTGGAATCAGAGAAAGAGGAACGGGATGAAAATGAGATGAGAAAAAAGAGAGAAACGGCGCTTTGGAAGCCTGTTCAAGTGTGTGATCTCCTGTGCTGTTTGTACTGAGAGAATAAATCCGTGCTGCATTCCAGGCTGGGGCAGTGGGGAGGGAAGTATCCCCCCTTCCCTGGGCAGGGAATCATTATGGATGGAAATGATTTCTCCACGGAGAGGGCGCTCAGGCACTGGAAGGGGCTGCCCAGGGTGGTTTGGAGTCCCCGTCCCTGGAGGAGGCCAAGGAAGGCCAGGATGTGGCACTCAGTGCTCTGGGCTGGGGACAAGGTGGGGACCGGGCACAGCTTGGACAAGACGGTCTTGGAGCTCTTTTCCAACTGAAAAGACTCCGGGATTCTGGGATGCTCGTGTCCAACCCTCAGCCGAAGAACAGGCACCGTGTTCAGGCAGTTCACGTGATCCTCGGGGAAGATTCCAATGTTTTCATTGAGGGACTGCGAATTCCTGTTGTGTTCTGTTTGTTTTGCCCTTTCCCAGAGCAATATTGTTTTTCCCTGGTGTCTCAGGAACTTCTCCTGGCCATCTGCACCATTCCCTTTCCCGCTTATCTGCCAAAGCCCTTTGGATCGTTTCAAGCCCAGCCCCACGCTGCCAGCCGGATTTGCTTTGTGTTCCTGGGGAAAACCCGGTGGAAGCGGCGTTCCCGGGACGGCCGGGGCTCGGGAGGGGACGGAAGCGCAGGGAGCGGGGCTCCATCCCAGCCCCATCCTGACAATGCTCCTTCAGAGGCTCATAATGGAGCCATTGAGAGCTCGGAGTTATTTGGAAAAATCCCGAGCGAGCGGGGAGGAATCTGCGCATGTTGGGGTTGAGTCACGCCTTGGCAGCCGCCACCCCAGCACAGATTTCCTTTTCTTTAAGTGCACTTTTCTTTTCCAGATCCAGGGACAAGGGACCTTTATCAGCTCTAACTTCATCTCCGCCCCGGAATAGCTGCACCCGGCCCAGTCCTGCCAGAGGAAACTTCCAGAAGGTCTTCATTTGGAGACTTGGAGCTTCCAGCGGCTGCACTCTCCTCCCAGCTGGAAATTTGTCCCCAAGCCTGCTTATCTGCAGCCTGAAATCCTTTGGCTGCAGCTTCCCCCACGGATGTCAGTGCCTGGTGCCCGCAGGATTAAGGGATCCATTCCAGTCTCTCCGTTGGCAGGTGTGTGAAAGCCTCTGGTTTCCCGTACCTTTTCCTGTGCTTTCTGTTCAAATAACAGGTTTTCCTTGGGGAATTTTGGTGCTCTGGTGTTGTCCAGTGGAGAACACAGCACGTATTCCTTGGCCCTTTCCTTGGTTCCACAATGTCCACACTCAGGTCCTGCCCAGCCTGGATGGACCAGAAGGGAAAAGGCTCCATCCAAAGCACCCTCAGGCATGGAGTGCTCCAGGGATCCTGCATCCCACAGCTCTCAGATATCCAGGGGCCCTGCACCCTCAGGCATGGAGTGCTCCAGGGATCCTGCAGCTCCCACTGCTCTCAGATATCCAGGGGCCCTGCACCCTCAGGCATGGAGTGCTCCAGGGATCCTGCATCCCACAGCTCTNCCTGGATGGACCAGAAGGGAAAAGGCTCCATCCAAAGCACGCTCAGGCATGGAGTGCTCCAGGGATCCTGCATCCCACAGCTCTCAGATATCCAGGGGCCCTGCACCCTCAGGCATGGAGTGCTCCAGGGATCCTGCATCCCACAGCTCTCAGATATCCAGGGGCCCTGCACCCTCAGGCATGGAGTGCTCCAGGGATCCTGCAGCTCCCACTGCTCTCAGATATCCAGGGGCCCTGCACCCTCAGGCATGGAGTGCTCCAGGGATCCTGCATCCCACAGCTCCCTGTCTGCCTGGGGCATGTCCCACTCCTACTCCACAGCCATCCCCGCCAAGGTAAGGCAGCTCCCTCCGTCCTGTCTTATCCCGCACGGACACAGGCTCGATGGGAGAGCTCCTTTTCCAGTTCCCTTTCCTCACTGGGAATTCGGGAGCCTCCAGCGTGGCGGGCACCCCTCGGCACGCCCCCGGCTGGACGTCGAGCACGGAACCGTGCGCTTCCTGCGAGCGGGAATTGCAGCCGCGGGGAAGCTGCGGGCCGGGCGCGGGGAGCGCGGGAGCTGGCGGGGCATTGTTGTGGAAGCGCGGAGGGGATCAGGCACAGATGGGAGACACGGAGCTGTCAGAAGGAGCCTGGATTGGGAGATGTTATAATTGGGATGGTAAACAAGTTCACAAGGACCCTATTGAGGCGAGGCATTGCCATGGTAACCGCCCAGAAAAGTCTGTGAATGAGGAAGGGATCGATACGTGGGGGCAGCGGAGGGAAGGGGCCGCGGGTGCTCCGGGGGTCCTTTCCCGGCGCCGGGGGCAAGGGAATGAGGGCTCTGGGATGTGCTCTCCACAGAAACACTGCTGCCCCGGGCTTTGATCTTTTCTGGGCTGGACACCCCGGGACGCGATCCTGCGCTTGCGGAGCGTGCTGGGCGTTTGCTGCCGTTCCACAGAGGCCTGGGAAATCCCGGTGCTGCCGCAGGGACCTTCTCCATCGGTCCGTAGGATCCACTTCTGTCCGAGCGGGCCTGGGGCTCTCTGGCACACCCTGGATGCGGCCAGGGCAGGATGGGGCCTCACACGCCCCATTCCCGGCGCGGGGTCACCTCTCCAAGGCTGCCAGAGCTCAAGGAGGCGCTTGGACAACGCTCAGGCACAGGGCGGGATTTTGGGGTGCCCTGTGCAGGGCCAGGAGCTGGACTCGTGATCCAGGTGGGCCCTTTCCACCTCAGGAAACCCCGGGGTGCTGTGATCATTCCAGCCGGGAGCAGCATGGAGAGCAATCCTCCCTCCCGCTGCAGCCCACGTCTCCCTGCTCCGGCCTTTCCCAGTCTTAGGGTCAGAGGCTGGACGTGAAGAAACAAGAAAGTAAAAAGTCCCGGCATAAAACCAAGCTTAGCAACTTTATATTCCAAAATAGTACTTTTAAAGCCTTATTTTATTAATCAGCTACTTGTCTTTAATGGGATAATACTCCACATTCCGAGATGGATGCAGCCATTCTCCTCGCTCCAGTAAAACGATAAAATTTGTTTATAGGCCAAAAGAAATGTTAAGGGCCCGGGGCCACGGGAACCCTCAGAACAAATCTTTTTTAAGTGGCAGGGCTGCATCCCGGGGCAAGGGGCACCAGAAGGAGTTGGACATCTTCAAATCATCGGGAATGGAATTTGGAATCTGTCTGCTGAGCTGAGGTGGGCCTCGGCTGCCTTCCTTCCGTGGCTGAATCAGGAAAAAAATAGGATTTCTTCTCTGGGATTACTTCAGTCAGCAAAGGTTTGCTTGGGAAGCGAACCCTGAGTTTGCAATCAGAATCCCAGGATTATTCCAATTGGACAAGAGCTCTGGAATCACGGAGTCCAACCTGTGCCCGGTCCCCACCCTGTCCCCAGCCCAAAGCACCGAGTGCCACCTCCAGGCTTTCCTTGGACTCGTCCTGGGATGGGGACTCCAAACCTCCCTGGGCAGCCCCTGGCAGTGCCTGAGCGCCCTTCCCACATCCTCAGCAGCACCTCTGCTTTGCCTGTGGAATTCTGTTCCATCACCTGACATTCCCAGCTGGAAAAAGCTGTAGGAGCTGCTTGAACCCTTAACAAGTGTCCAAATCCTGCCTTTGCTTGGTGGCAGCTGGGAATGTCAGGTAATGGAACAGAATTCCAGAAAATCCAACATTCCAGGAATCCAACAGAGCCTAGGTCCCGGTGCTGGAACAGCCCCCGGGCTCAGCAGCGCTCCCAGATTTCTCACCCTCTGGGATGAGGTGTCTCCCAGGACCTGCACAGCTTATTTGGGAAGAGGCCCTGGAAATCCATCTGCTTCCTTCCTGGGAATCAGTGGGTTGGAAGCGGGGAGGCTGGACTTTTCCAGAAGCGCAGGGAGCACACGTGGGCACGGTGCTGTTCAGCCAAGCGCCGCGAGCCCAGGTTTTTCCATCCCTCTCCGAGCTGCACGGCAGCACTATCCATCATTCTTCCAGTGGCCGCAATCCCTTCCAATCCCAGTGAATTGCTGGGACAGATCTTTAATAATAACCAGCCACCAGGACCTGGGAGATTTCATTTATTCTGGCACGATCCGCACATTTCCCGACTCGTGCGGGACCATATGGAGCGCTCTCCGTTGAATTTGGGGGAGTTACTGGGGTGAAACGAGGAGGAATTTTGTTCCTCGTCCTCTTCAATTATGCCGTGGATTGGATCGTGCGGCAAACTCCGAGAGCTCATCTGGGCACGGCAATCAGCCCCGAGGAGCCATCGCCGAGCCGGGCCGTGCCAGGAAACACTCGGAGCGAGAACACCGGTGGGAGCGAGCCCTGGAGAGAATCCCTGGGCCTTGACACTCCCCTAGAGCTGGGAATGGGGACAGAGCCCTCGCTCTGTCGCCTGCGGGCAGGAAAAGGCTTTGGGAAGGTCGTGTTTGGGTGCTGGGATGGAGGAAAAATGGCATCAGATCGGTTCCGTCTGGGTTTTACACTTTGCCATCATTTACCTGGGAAATCAGGGAACCTGGTCCTGCCTGGTGCCCGGAATTCCTGTGGAGAGGAATTGTTCAGTCCCAGCAGTGACCAGGGTGGAACCATAACGGTCCCAGTGCCCAGACGCTGTGGCCACAGTTACACAGAATCACGGGGTGGTTTGGGACGGGAGGGACCCTAAAGCACATCCAGTTCCATGGGCAGGGACGCCTTCCCCTCTTCCAGGTTGCTCCAAGCCCTGTCCAACCCAGCCTGGGACACTCCAGGGATGGGGAGTCCCCAGCCTCTCCGGCCAACCCACATCCAAACTCCTGTGCCCGTGTTAACCCTTCCCCAAAGTCTCCCTGGTAAGTAGACTCCAAGTGAACAAAAATCCCCTTTTTGGTGCCCGAGGACTAATGGAACATGACATTTATTATTCCAGAGAGGTGCCAAAGGAATCAGGACGTTGATTCCGTGCGAACAGGCGGAGTGTGATCCCTGCTCCTGCCTCTCCCAGCCATCAATAATAGAGCGGTTCCCATTCCCATTCCATTATGGCTAATAATGAGTTATGGATAAAGCCACCGCGTCCTGTGGAAAAAGCAAGATCTGGGTTGATTATTAGAGGCTCAAATCAAGAGATTGATGCCCAGAGCCAGCCTAATTAGCGGGAGTCTATTGGAGAGGAAGCTGAGCATGCTGCTCCAGCACTGCCAAATGAAATTAAGGCCCAATTATTGATAAATGAAGAGTGGTTTGTGCTGGAGCCTGGCCTGGAGTCGAGGAAATGCATCTGTCACTTGGCCTGCCCGCGAGTCACTCATGTGTGACACGGCATCCTGTGCGCTCCCGCTGCAGCTGGAGCTCGGGAGCCGGGCTGCACCAGGGCTGGCAGGTGCCATGCCAGCCTGGAGCGGGGGGCACGGAGAGCTGTCCCAGACCGGTTATCAGGGAAAGCGTCGCGTTCCTTGCCTGCTCCGCGGATTCCCGGTTAGCGGTTACCTGGTGGGGACACACACACCGCTGTGCCCAGCGCCCTCACCGTGACTGTACTGTTACCCCGAAAATGGGCAGCGGAGGTGTTTGAAACCCCTCACCGCCCCGGCCTCTCAGGTCCACCAGTCCCGTAAACGAAGGAGATGAGTGGGGCCGGGAAGTGACCGCTTTCCATAAAGCTCCCGTTGGAGCGAGGGTTTATTCGGTGCGTTGTCAAAGGCAAATGGAAACCAAACCCTTGTGGGCCGAGGAAGCGGCAGCGTGGGCGCGACTGCTCCCATGGCAGCCCGGTGCCAGCAGCTGGGAGGCCGATTCATCCTGCCTCACTGAGGTGGGATCAAAAGTTCATGGAGTTTCATCATCAGCTGCTGGGGAGAATTGAACGGGAATGTCACCTGCGAGCGCTGAGAGCTTGTCAGGAGTTCTGAGGCGAAGGGAGGCCAGGGGGTGGCAGAGGAGACACCCTGGAATGAAAGGGGAGGTTTAGATGGGATACTGGGAAGGAATTCCTTCCTGTGAGGGTGGGAGGCCCTGGCACAGGGTGCTCAGAGCAGCTGTGGCTGCCCCTGGATCCCTGGCAGTGTCCAAGGCCGGGCTGGACACTGGGGCTTGGAGCAACCTGGTCACAGGGTGGAATGAGCCGATCCTTAAAATCCCTTCCAGCCTAAAGCATTCCGTGATTCCACGCGGATTCAAACAGCCGTGGCCAAGCTCTTGGCTTCAGAGGTCCCAAAATACCCCTGAGGATCTGGGGCTCGGCTCGGCGACACGTCGGGATCGCGCCTTGGGAAGCGCCTTTTCTCGGCAGGCACCTGAGAACGCGGTGGGAAATAGGCCGCGCGTTGTCACAGGTGTCACCGCTTCCCCGCTTCCCAGGGACCCCGCGTCTTTTAATACCCAAACGTTTTTGGAAATCTGCCCCCGTTTTAAGTAGGGCAGGAAATGTCTGTTCATGTGAAAGAGCTGCAGATCCTTTCTCGAGACAAGGAGCCGAGTTTCCAAAGGCACCGCGTGATTCCTGTTCCTCGGTCGCGCGTAACCGAGGCTGGGCCCGGATCCCGGCTTTGCACGGGGTTTTCCGTGGGGTTGTGCCTGCTCCCCGCTGACCACCACAGCACCGGCTCTGCTCCAGCTCCCGAGGAGAAGCCCTGGGAGCGGGGAGGTGCCGGTGCGCAAGTGGTGGATGCTCCATCCCTGGAAGTGCTCGGAGCCAGGTCGGACGGGGCTCGGAGCAGCCTGGGCTGCTGGAAGGCATTGGAACCGATGGGGTTTAAGGTCCCTTCCAGCCTAAACCGTTCCGTGATGAATCCGCTCGGTGCCGAATGAGGGCGGGACTCTGGTGGGCTTCTACACTGGGACACTTGGATTTCCCTTGGATTTGACACGTGAACCTTTCCCTTCCCTTCCAACGAATCCAATTCATTCCTCACTCTCCAGACAAGGTACTGATAGAATTTGCTAGCCTGGATTTAAAGCACTCCAATAGAAGGTCCAATCAATCCTTTCTGGAACATGTTTTTCCTCCTGACATTTCTCCTGGTCCCTCTGAACCGGAGAAATTATCCTGAGCTGCTATTTCATGGATACTTCTCCCCCTGGAGCAGCACGGGCCTGCAATCTAAGCTACATCTCAAATATTAAAAGTACCAACGAAATGTAATTCCACCTCCCCATCCTAACTCGATTTGGGGCCGCCAGGAGAAGCCGGCTGCCATATGGAGATTTGCCGGCCATTCCCGCTCCGTGCCGGTCCCCCTTTCCCGTGGATTGCCGCAGCTCCGCCCGCGCTCTGCTGGCCCCGGGGCAGTTCTTGTGGATTTTGTCACCTGTCTCCCCCGGCCCTCCCCTCGGAGGTGCAGGGGCTGTGCCCCTGGGAAGCCCTGGAGTAATCCCAGCCCCGATTCTGGGCTCAGCTCCCGGAAGGGAGCAGCATCCGGGCCGGCACTGCAGCGGCTCGCAGCTCACCCTGTTCATCCCCTGGCTCTGTTCCACCTGCGCCGTGACCCCGCAGTGTGCGGGGAGAAGCAGATTGCTGCTGCCAGGCCCGGCTCGGTGCCTACGGAACGTGCAGGGCCGTGCCGAGGGGACAGTGACGTTCCCCCATCCCGGAGAGCCACGTTCCCTGCTTTCCCCGAACGCACAGCGCCGGCCCCGTCCCTTCAGGAGGAACCTGGGCTGGTGCCGGGGCCCTGCCGACAGCAAGGGAGGGAGCGAGATGAGCCCTAAGGTTCCTCCCCGCCCAAACCACCCCAGGATTCCGTGCTGCAGCTCCGCGTGCTGAGGCAGGGGATCTTTGATGCACAGCATGGAATAAAAAGAGGAAAATGCCTCTTTTTTAAAAAAAAAGCACATCAGTAAAACTCTTACATAAAAACAAGAGCAGGAGGAAAACAAGCTGAGCTGCAGGGACACAACAGTCACTGAGGGCTGAGACCTTGGGAAGGAGCTGGAGCCCGGAGTGGGTTTTGCAGGGAGTTTTAAACCACTCTCAAATGTCAGGTTGGGTTTTTTGATGCTCTCACATTCCCACCATAAACACAAAGTGGCTTCCTCAAGGACCCTTTGGGGCCCTGGAACAGCTCCTGCTCTTGCTGTAGAGCCCGAGTTTCACAGGTGGGTTTAGCTGCTGCTTGCCCTGCGTGACACCCTGGTTACCGGGTTAGACCAGCAGCCCTGCCATTAAACCGTCTGCTGATCGTGTGGAATCCGTGGGTGGGCGGGGGCTTGGATGGGAGGGGAATGAATGAGCTCCGTGATTCTCCCCGGTAACTCCAGGCTCGCCAGGGGACCGGGAACTGCCCGAAACACGGCCGGGATTTTCCAGGAGCGCGGGGAAGTGCAGCTACCCAGGAATCCGGTCTGTACGGCGGAGCTGCAGCGTGGAATATTTGCACCTTGTCATCTAAACCCTTCCGCGCTCTGCCTCTCCTTTGTGTCCCTGCCCACCCCAGCCTCCCCCAGCGTGGGAAGGATGGTTTGGAGCTCAGCAGCCTGGGCTACTGAAAGGTGTCCCTGCCCGTGGCAGCCGCCGAGCTTTCAGGTCCCTTCCAGCCCAAAGGATCCCAGGGTTCCGGGAGCTCTCCGTGCCTCCCGCAGGGCCAGGGCAGGCTGGAGCTGGGCTGCCGAGGGATGCTCCGCAGCAGGACTGCTAAAGCACGGCTCGCTGTAATGTGTTATGACACAGATCAGCTGTTGTTTTCCAGTCTCAAAGGAAACCTTGTGGAATCTCATTCCTTTGACTGGATTAAATTAGCTGCAAATGTCGTCCTTTAAACACAAACTCAAGGCCCTTTCGCTGGAAAATGAAGCGTGGATGGCAAAATCTCTTTCAAGCCATTGTTTCTTTGGAGCTGTGGTTTACCTTTGGTTCCCTAACAAAGTAAATTAATAAATGAAGGGGTAGCAGAGTTGTTTCTATAGCAATCCCCATGGAAACATCAAAAATGCCACAAACACTCATCCTCAGCCTCAAGCTCCCGGGAGAGCGCAGCTCGGGGTAAAGCACAGCCATGGCTCCTGGTCCAGTTCCTGGTGCCCTTTCCATTCAATAACATGGGCAGCCATAGATCCCCAAAATTAAAGGCTTTTCATGCCAAACCTTGTGAGCACATTCCTTGGGAAGTGTCCCTGGAAGGTGCTGGAGCTGCTCATCCCTTTCCATAGGGCGCCTTCGAAAGGAAGAGGAATCAGCAAACCCAGGGCCCTGACCGGGATGGAATAAAAAGGCACCTGGAGAAAGACCAGGGTGGTGGGGTAAACCCTGGGATTTCCCTAACGTGAACCTCGCTGTAGGAGAACTTCCCAGTGAGTGGAGCGACATGGTCCCACACCTCTGATCATCCCACCGTGGCTTTCACCGACTCGTGGAATTCCCGGCTGGCAGGGTGGGCAGGCCCTGGCCCGGGATTCCCAGGGAAGCTGTGGCTGTCCCATCTTCGGGAGTGCCCGAGGCCAGGCTGGACGGGGCTTGGAGCAGCCTGGGCTAGGGGAAGGGGTCCCTGCGATGGCACGGGGGGATCCTTAAGGTCCCTTCCGTGGCACGGGGTGATCCTTAAGGTCCCTTCCGGCCCTGAAGTGTTGAGGAGCAAAGCGCGGAGCGGGGCCGGCTCTGGAGAACAGCCACATTCCAGGGCTCACATCCGTTCGGGATGGATTTGGCTCCCGGTCAGGGCTGACAATTAGGCCGCACAGTTAATATTTTTACAGCTGTTTTATTAATAACACATACAGAGCACCCAGCCAGGATTTGTTGGAGACACCTCAGGAAAAGGAACGATGTAAATAACAGATGGATGCGGAACAGTCTCACCAACAGGCACCGAGATATTCCCATCTTGTTCAGGAGGAATCTAAATAGACAGATTGGAGATAAACAGGCAAAGGGAGGCGAGCAGAGCCTGGGACTGGGGATGGATAAACTCAAAGGCGCCTGGGGAGTCCCTCAGATCCTCGGGATCGCAGCACCCATAAGGCTGTGGATGTGCCCACCTGGAGGAGCCTTTCCTGCACCTCTCCAGCCTGGCCAGCCTGGCTTAACCCTTGCAGGGTCTCGATCCCAGCTCCCCAGCCGGGAAATGGTTAATTAGGATGATTCCAACAACCCCGCAATGATTTTGCCTTTAACTCTTAACTCCTCTGTTCCATGGGTTTGCTGCTCTGACTCTCTTGGAATTTTGGGGGCAGAGCAATGAGAAGAGAGAAGGGCATGGGGGATACGCCCAGGAAAGGATGGATTTAGTGCATTTTGGGGGCAAACAGCTGCCAGATGTGTGCACAACACGAGCTGGGAACGGTCCCCGGTGGCTGATGCACAAAGCTCTGGGTAGGAAGGGTAAACCAAAATCATCTGGCGCCGGGAGCTGGGGAATCACAGGGATTTGCAGTTGGATTTGTACCTTGGGATTTTCCCCAGAGCTTGGAGGGCTGGGAGAGCCGGTGGTCAGCAGCTGGAACTGGAGGTCCAGGTTACCTGCTGTGTGATGGGAGGAGGGCACGAGGTGTCCAGGCTGGAGAAGGGAAGGCTCCAGGGAGAGCTCAGAGCCCCTGCCAGTGCCTGAAGGGGCTCCAGGAGAGCTGGAGAGGGACTTTGGAAAAGGCATGGAGTGACAGGACAAGAGGAATGGCTTCCCGCTGTCAGAGGGCAGGGACGGATGGGATCTTGGGAAGCAATTCCCTGTGAGGGAGGGTGGCACAGGTTTCCCAGAGAAGCTGTGGCTGCCCCTGAATCCCTGGAAGTGTTCCAGGCAGCCCCATCCCGTTCCTCCCGGGATTATCGCACCTCAGAGCCGCGGCATTCCCACGCATCCCGAAATCCACAGGTACGTGGCACCGCCGCTGTGACCCGGGCGCGCTCGGCGGGGAGGCAGCGCTCGGAATAGCAGCGGAGTCGGCAGAGGCTGGGAAAGCAGGGAAAGCGAAGGGAGCCAGGAGCTCTAAAACGCAAACTGTGATAAATCGCAGCCTAACACGCCTCGGCTGGGAACACACCGTCCTCCCGGAGGAGCTGACTGCCTATCAGTGCCTTTGGAAAGGCGCTTTCTCCAGGGCTCGCTGCGGAGCGCGGGGAACACAAACACGAGGGCCTTTTCCCAGCCCGCGCCTCCCCTGGCATCCCAGCCGGGGCTTGTGCTCCCGGGGAGCAAAGTTCACGGCGGGTTCATCCCGGCCGCTTCCGAGGGGTCCGGGAGAGGGATAAACAAACAGCAATTAGCGCCCGATTAGCACCTCTGACGTCTCCTGCGGCCTCTGTGCACGGCTGCGGAGGAAGAGCTGCTCCCGTGAGCTGCCGCGTCTCAGCGCTTGCCTCCGGGTTGGGTTTTAGGGAGAATTCCTTCGCGGAAAAGGTGGTCAGGCTGGCACAGCTGCCCGGGGCGGCGGCGGAGCCCCCGTTCCCGGAGGGATTTCACAGCCGCGGGGATGTGGCAGCGCTGGCCCGGGCGGGGTTAGACTCAGTGGTCCTCGAGGTGTGTTCCAACCTCAGTTGCTGTGATTCCAAAGGATTCCATGGGTGTGTTCTGGCAGTGTGATTACAGTTTGTTCGCTTTCAGCCGCGCGCACGGAAACTCCCCGGACTTCCAGGTAGGACCGGCGGTGACGGAGCTGTCCCCGGATCCCAGGCCAGTCGGGAACTTCAGTGCAGACAGCTCCGGGATAGAAAGTAGAGGCAGGAAGTGCGTGGAGCTCGGTTTGCCGAGCTCTACAGTACAGACGTCTTACCACATAAATTTAACAATTATTATTGTGTTGCCCTTTTCCAGGAAAGGGTAAAGGAGATTTGTAGGAGCACTTAACACATGTAAATCCCCACCTCTTTAAGGCAAGGCAACGCGCTAAATGGGGCCATAAATATCCCGAGTATTCTGTCCTTTCGGAAATCATACCTTTCCCCCTCCTCTCACTGCAATTAAACCCGTGCCTTATTCCAACACAGCTCTGGGGAAGCAGGCATTTAAAAACCTCCAAACAGGTGTTTTTATTGAGGGAGACGGGAGCTCCGGGGGGGGGTTCGGTGGCAGCGGGAGTCAAAGGCAAGGGTGGTTTGTGTAGCAGGGCCTGCAGCCCCGTTTGCTGCCGCTTTCCCAAGAAATCGGATCAAATCCCGACCAGCCGCACCTCGCGCCCCGTGCGAGAGCCGAAAATTCACCTGCGGCTCCTCCTTCTTCTGTCCAAGGGCTTTGGCGGCCAGGCTGGGAATCCCAGGAGCACTGAGGCTGGGAAAGACCTCCGGGATCACAGAGTCCAGCCTGTGTCCGATCCCACCTGGCCAGCAGAGCAGAGCCCAGTCCCTCCCTGGACACGAGCGCACCTCCCCGAGCAGCCCCTGCCAATTTCCCGTGTTTCCATCCCAGCCCGTCCAGCACGGCAGCCGCTTCCTGAGGAATCCATCACCCTTTCCCGGGGCCGGAGACCCCCGGGAGCTGCGGAGCGTTTCCTTAGCCGCTCCTCGCGCGGCCGCTCCCCGCCCCGTTCCGGTGCCCAGGCGTAGGACTGCTGTACAACTTCTGCGCTGTGAGTAGCGCACAAAGCCCCCCTTGTCCCCGACTGAGCCCGGCCCAAAGCCCGGGCCCGAGCCCCCGGTCTGGGTTCAGGCTGACTGCCTGGCCTGCTCCTTTTACGATTCCTGTCAGAGCTCGGCGGCGCTGCATCACTGCCAATTTAACTGCACTTTTACCAGGACGACGAGGACGGAAAAATGAAAATCACATTTGGCACATTTAATCAGATAATTATTTTTAAGAAACGAGCAGGAATGTTAAATACATTTCCCCGTTTTTTTCCATCTGTTGCGGCTGACGTGCAAGACTGCGGCTCTAATAACGAGGCCCATCTCCCGCACTGCCTCCTGATTAATATTTCAGGATTATCCGAGCGCCGAGGCGCGGCCGCCGGCTCCGTGGGCAGCACATCTGGCTGCCACGTGTGCCTCGTTCCCTTACACCTGTAAATCCGGGGTCAGGGCCCCGCCTGCGAGGGGCCGCAGAACGCCGGGATGAGGGGGTTTTTAATGGGGCCAGGTGCCTCTGCGGCTGCGGGGAATGTTCCTGCGCGGTGTAGGGTGTCAGGAAGCAGGGCTGGTGTTAATCACCGCTGCAGCACCCCTGGAGCCAGCGCGTTCCCTCTGCGGCCCTGCAGCGGCCTCATCCAGCGGCTCTTGGGTGCAGCCGTGAACTGCGGGGCATCCCATAATATGTGCCTGTGTCCACACAAGGTGGCTAAGGCTCAAAGCCAGCCCGAAGACTTTTATTCGGGGTGAAAATCCCGGGGATTTTTTCCCCCCAGGCCTGGCCAAACGGAGCAAATCCGTAACTATGCAATGGAGCTAAGAGCTGGGGCCTCCCGCCCCTCGGGCACCCGCGAGGAAGGGAATTCGCCCCTTTGGAGTGACTTCCTCGCGGGTTTCCAGCCCCAGGGGGACACCCAGCCGGGAGAAAATCCCGGGAAAAGGTCCCGGGCACCAGGCGGCTCCTGAACAAGGAGCAGAGCCACCTTGCAAGGACAAACCCAGAGAGGGAAGCAGAATCCCTGGAACAGGAACAGTGATCGTGACGTTTCCCCAAAGCGAAGGTTTCCAGGGATAAAGGGATATCTGCTCTCCTGGACTCCGGGAATGGCAGCACAGAGGCTCGGTACGGCTCTGAATTGCTCCGTTTGTTTAGGGAAAGCATTCCTGGAAAATCAGTTCCTTTGTTCTTTGCTCCTTTTTCCTGTGTCCATACAAATAGTTCATAAGAGCTTCTCTCCCCTCCAGGGAAGGCCCCCTAACTCCCCAGGAAGCTCCCGAGACGGGAGTTCCGAGACGTGACAGGCCACGTCGTGGGAAGGCGTGGATTCCTGAAGGTTTGTCCCACTGGACACTGGAGCCGGGAGGAAGGAGCTGGACTGGAATCCCCCACGGATTTAGGAAGCATCTAGGGTAAGCTGCTGAAAAAGCTGGTTTTCCCAAAGTTTGGAAGTTTGCTTTTCCCCCAGCCAGAGGAACGAGTCCAACCCCCTGGACGTGGAAGAGGGAACATCTCCTGTTGAGTTTTGCCGTTGCTATAGCAATTGATTAAATCAAATAAACCCCCCCTCCACTTGTAAATTCCAAATCCTAATTGTGCCGACAACAATCTAAATGTGGCTGGAACAGTGAGTCACACTCCAGATTCCGTGTCTCCAGCGGGCTTCATTTCCATCTAACAAGGCAATTACTGTACCGCGTGTTAATTCCATACCATTTGATTAACAAAAACGTGCTGCCGGAGCTTTAGCACCTCTGCTACTCCGGCAGATCCCTATCTCCGCCAGGCCTGAACCTCCCTGCCTTATTTGGGGCTGCTCATTAGCATACAATATGCATATATGGCCTTCCCACGCGCCGCCAGAACTCCAGGTCCGGAGAGAACGCCCATCCCAACGACGGGAGCCAGAGCAGGACGTGGCCTTGGTGCTGTCCCCGGCCCCGGGAGGTGCCACAGCCGGGCAGGAATGCCCCTGGATGGCATCCGGCAGCTCCAGCAGCTCAGAACCTTGGCGAAGCTCGTGCCGCCGGACCGTCTCCGGTCCACGCGGGGCATCCGACGTGGGCACGGCCGTGGGCACGTCCCGGCTCCGCGGCCCCCGCAGCCCCGGGTGTGCTGGTGTCACCAGGGCCGGGACGCGCTTTCCTGCCGGGACAGCACCCCAATATATGGGAAATCAGAAGGAACGTATTTCGTTTAAAGCTGAGGTCGGTTCTGCAGAGAGGCCTCCGTGGCCTTGTTTCACTCATTCTCGCGTCTAATCCCATAAAAGCTTCTGTTTCTCACTCCTGGAAGTTGCCAAGGAATTCGGGGCCCCCTTCCAGCAATTAGGTCAATACACAAAGTCCCGATAATGAGTTGTCGGTGACTCAGCCCCGAGGAAGTTTTCTGACCTGGCTCTGCTCCTTCCTCCCGGAGAGATCCCGGAGGATCCCCAGGACCGGCTGCAGCCACCCAAAGCCTGGCTTAGCCGCGAGCCCCTTCCCCCAGAACTATTCACCACGCGCGGAAAGCTGCAGGAGGAGGTGGGGAGCGCGGCAGAGCCGAGGGCCGTCGGGGCACGGCCGACATCTCCGAGGCCGTTCCGGAGTCCCAGATGAGAAATGAGGCCCTTTCCTCGTAAAACCTCCGGGACAGGGACGGTTTCGTGGCAAACGGGATGTTGGGATGAACGAGGCGGCACCAGGATACGACACCAGGCCCCGTTTCCCCAGTTATTTCAGGCGTGAATCCCTTTAATTGATCTGAAGTCATTTTGGATGGATATTTAGCTATAAACAAATGGCATTCCCTTTTAAGCCCACATTCCCGAGCCTGTGGGCAAACACGGTTGAGCAGCAAATCCCTTGGAGGGACGGACTTTGGGATTTGCCACTGGAAAAAGGGGGAAGCAGCTGAAGCTGGGAGTGCTCCGCAGCCCCGGCGCCGCGTGCTAAAGCTGTTTGCCCATGAATATAGATTACATTTTTTTCCATGGCAAATAAACAAATGCATGAAGATGCATTATTTCATAAGCATAAAAAACCCTGCTGCAACCATAGTGCTTTTCATTTGTTTTTATGATTACTTGTAATTAATTAGCATCAAAAGAAGATTATCAACATCGCTAAACCCCGAGATCGTACCGGCAAACGCAGCAATGATGGCGCTGCTTTATCTTTCTATTAAGGTGGAAAACAAGGAAATTATCCTTTTTTTATTTCATTTTTTAACTCTGCCGAGATGAAAGTGTCGGAACCTGGTGGCAGCACAGCCTCAGAATGCACCAAAATGCACCAAACGAGAAATAATCTTCCCTAATTGCAAGCTGTGCTGAGACCGGGCGCATAAATATTTAAGGCAGTTTCAATTATTATTAAAGTTGGGTTTCCAAAAGCCTTTTTCCAGCCCGTGTTTACACTTTATCGAGCAATTTATGAGGTCACTGCTCATGCACCTCATCAAAAACCTCCCCCTTCCACTGAGAGCCATAAACCGGAGGCTTTTTGATGGGATCTGGAGACTCTTAACAAGTTCTCGCTGCCCGGCCCCGAGACCTGCCCCTTCCTGGGATCAGTGGCAGCACTGGCCGTGCTTTGGGCACCGAAATCCCAAAAAAAAAAAGGGATCTTCCTGCCCCTCATCCCTCTCCCCTGACACTTAGCGCCTTGCTGCCAGATCTTTACACAATCTTTGGGAGCAAGGGTTTGAAAAGAGGGGAGGTGGCTGCTTGTGTGCCGCGGGATGCGCCTCTCCCACCCAAAGCTCCCAGCTGGGAGGGGAGAGGAGCGAACAAATGAACATGAACACCACGGGTGTGTTCCCAGCAGGAGCATCTGTCCCAGCAGAGGACAGGACTCCGAGCTGGAACTCCTTGGTCTTCCAAACCCAGCAAATCCTCGGAAGCAAGGCAGTGCGTCCATCCCTAACGCTGTGGGCCCCTCTCCCACGCTCCTCCTCCCGGAGGCTTCCCAGCAGTCCCACGGGCTGCCGGGCCTCTTCCCAAGGAGAATAATGCCCGAGGAGCTCTTCCCAGACACCCCTTTTCCTGGGAAACGCCAAATCCACAGCGCTGCCTTCTTTTAATTAATGATTAATTAATGAAGGGCCGTGTTTGTCCCAAATTGATGGGCGTGGATCTGCTCCCATCCTCGTATGAAATATTAACGCAGCACTTGGACTCAGCACCAGTCTGCAGCCATTAGGCCGCACTTGCATATTCATGAGGGCTCATAAATGTTGAAGGAGCCGGCGAGGAGCCCGGCAGCGGCAGCCGGGCGGAGCCAAGGCGTATTTACAGCCTTAATTAGTGCCGGCTTTGTGGGACAAAACGGCCGGAAACAGATCCGAGGAATTCCAGTCTGCCACTCGCGGCAACCGCAGCACCTCTGCCTCCTTTTCCCGAGCTGAGGGAACCCCAGCCCACCTGCCAAGGGCCCCCCGGAGCGGCTCCCGGTGCAGCGGGGGTGCCGTGCTGGTGTTCCCCGTACCGCGGGACGTGTCCCACCGGGAGGAGGCAGCCCGGTGCGGGTCAGCACAGCCGTGGGGCCACACATGCGTGGGAACGGTCCCTGGGGACGCCGCAGCTCCCGCGGCTGTCCCCTGCGGACAGCGGGAAGGCTTTGGGAGCCAGACCTCCTTACCGTGGCTGCACGGGACTGGGTGCGGCCGGGGCGTGAGGAAGCGGGAACATCCGAGTTCCGTATGGAAAACCAGCGCCCCCGACCTGCCTATCCCCCAAGGAATGCTGTCAGAGAGTCCTGGAATGGTCGGCGTTGGAAGGACCTCAAGGAACATCGCGTTCCACCGCTGCCGCGGGCAGGGACACCTTCCACGGCCCCAGGCTGCTCCCGGCCCCGTCCAGCCTGGCCTGGAGCACTGCCAGGGGTCCTGGGGCAGCCACGGCTGCTCTGGGAAATGAGGGGAAGCGTTGGAAACTGAGGCAGCCGCTGCGCTGACCTGATTAAAGTCCCTGCTAGCAGGAGAAATGCTCATTATTTACCTCGCTCCTATCGATAATAAACTGCTAAATGAATGTTAGTAAGTAACATTTTCCTGCCTGTTAAGTGTAGCTGAAGCAGGACAGCGATTCACTGGCAAGACAATAAAAGTTCCTTTTCTGCTTACTGGATGTTTTCCCCTCTGCAGAGCATAAATCACATTTTGTGTGAAGTGTGCATCCTTGCTCTGCCAGTTATTTGAATCTCTGGTACTTTATAATAAACGCTTTTTATTGATTTTTATTGTGCAGCGCCAGGAATTGAATAAACTCCGGGCGCGAGCGGCTGAGAGGAACAGGCTGAAGGAGAAAATGGGATCAGCATCTTTCAAAGGTAAAGGTGCAAGCGCACGGGGGGACTTGCCTTGCTCAGCAGCTCCCGGGAGCACCGTGAAAAGCACAAACGTGATGTCCGGCCGATTCTTCCCTCTTAAAGCCCCGGAGCCGGGATGATTCTTGGGAAGGCCGAATGGGAGCTGCAGAATCAGCGAATCCCAGGAGGAGCTGGGCTGGAAGGGACCTGGAAGCTCACCTCGTCCCAAGCCTCAGGCAGGGACACCTTCCGCTAGCCCAGGCCCCCTTTTTCTCAAAAACGAAGCATTTTCCTTGAAAACCAAGGCATCAAGTCGTGCTTTGCCTTCCCCCAGGGATATTTGCAGCTGGCAGGGGCTCGGGATTGTCTGCCCTGTGGAATGGGGTCCATCTTTGGAAGCGAGGGAGAACGGGGATGATGTGAGGAGTGACCCGCACGGGGGCAGGTTTCGGGGTCCCTGGGGCAGGCGCTTTGCTCCCTGTCGCTGCCAGCTCCTGGAAAAGCGGGGTTCCGCAGCCCTGCAGTGGGAAGCTCCTCCCCGTCCAGCGTGGGCACGGCAGCACGGGGGCTGCTCCTGTAGGGGCAGGCCCTGCACGGACTCCTCTGCCCACCACGCTGGCTGATCTCCCCCTCTCCCTGGGGATGGCCCGTGGGAGTGCTTTGTGCTGGAGTTCCCGGATTTCTCCCAGCCCCTCAGGCTGAGGAGCCGATCCCTTTGGGGTGTTCTGACCCGCTCCACGAAGCAGCAAGTAAAGTCCGGCTGGATGGAGCAGGCTCAGCTCGGGGCTGCGCCGTTCCTGGATTGGGAACACCACCGGGCCCTCTTCGCAGAGCTCAGGACAGATGGGAATCCAGGGATTTCCACAGAGTATAGCCCCACGCTGCCCTGGCACGGCGGCGCGTCACACCCGAACATCCCCCGGCAAACCCCACATTGTTCCCCTGCTGGGTTAGCTGGGAAATGTGTTCCTACTCCAGGTAATGTGGGGCTCATTACACAATTACCTCAAGTGCTTCACAATGCATTAATTGCTGCTTGATTTAAACATTTCCCATCCAGGAACCCAACTCTGTCATTGTGACAAATTGCGAGTCGATAATCGGGTTCCTCGGAAGCGGGAATGGAGGAGCTGGAGGTTCCTTGGTCAAGGGAACCAGACCCTTAGTGGAACCCCGGGCATCAGTTTTGGGATGCCCGTGCGCAGATTCCGGGGGAAGCAGGAGGTAGAACTGATCCTTTCGGCACTCAAAATGCCAGTCACAGGCTCACGGGATCATTTAGGCTGAAAAAGACCTCCAAGATCCTCTTCCAGCTCAGGGCATTCTGTGGTTCCATGGCTTTAGGATATTATCTCAGCGTAGTTCACAAAGTATTCCTCAAGCCCCGGACCTTCTCAAGAACTCGGTCCCGGCCACCACCTCACAGCTCCGTTCCCAAATTCTCCAAAGGGAGAGGAGCATCCAAAGCATGTCCAGGCAGGCACCTGCCGCACGCACTCGACCCTGCGGAACGGCACCTGGAGCTGCCACCCCAGGCCAGGCTGGCTGCGGGATCCCGGCAGCCCTGTCCGGCTGCCTCCGGAGCGCTGGCTCCGAGCGTCCCTCGTGCAGCCCCCTGGCACAGCGCCACGTCTGCTGACCTGGTAACGCAGATCGAGGCTGACTCGGGACCTTGGGCACAGCCACTAAAGCACTCGCTTGGGAAGCACAACTGGAATCAGAGGAGTTTGCTCTGGACAAAAATCCCCTCGTCGAACGGGGAAAACTGCACGCCTCCGGCCCTTCTCTTCCCGGCGCTTCATCCCCTTTCCTTGCCAGCTCTGGGATCGGGGCGGTCCCCGCGATGTCCCCGTGCCCCAGCCCGGCAGCTCCCGGCCGGAATCGTGGCCGTTTTGAGGTCAGCAGCGAATTTTCCATTCAGCGGGGAGAGGATTTTGCCCGAGGTGCCTGCAGATGTTCCGAGAGATGCCCCAAGGCCCTGCAGATCACCAGGAGTGGCTCCACTCTCTTCCTTCAGCGCTTCCTTCTGCCTCGCTGCCCTTCGGAGCCATCCCGAGGAATCCTTCCTGGCTGGCCAAGCCTCGGCAGTGCCCGGAGCTTCCCTCTCCCGCCTGCTGCCCTGCTCCATTCCATCCCTGCCAGGAGGCCCCCAGCTCTGTGCTCTGCGAGGCTGGTGGGATGCTTCCCAGCTCCCGCAGAGAATTCCGGGCTGTGTTTATGAGCTGCAAGCCCAGGTCAGGGAGATGTTCGTGAGGATTTTCTTCCCATAGGGAACTCCAGGCAGAAGAAGGTTTTATCCCCTAGCAAGTTCTGCGACAGTGTGCAAAGAGTCTCAGGCACCAAAACACACCTGTCCCGATTCGCCACTGGCCGTCCGAGTGTTCACGGAGTCTTGGAATCGTCGTTCCTCCGCTCCAGGGGCTCTCCCGGCAGGACCCTGGCCCCGCGCTGCCCGCGAGAGCCGTGTCTGCATGCCTCCCTCCCGGGAGGAGGTGTGTGTACCAGCGCTCCTCTCCCCGGGACGGGAACCAGCAGGTTCAGGAGTAACTCCCAGGACCTGTGCTCCAGCCGCACGCCGATAAAACGGCTGGCTGGGAAACGGCCCCGATGTGGCGGAGCCTGAAATTACCGGAGTTTGATGAGCCTGGTGCACACGTACGGAAGCTGTCACCGGGAATTCTCCCCATCCAGACTTTATATAATAAGGGAGGGATTAATCGGGAGTGGAGGTCTGCAAATATTTGCCTGTTTCCATAGCGATGGGGAGCCCACACACAATAAATACCTTTTCCCACATGCGTTATCATCGCTGCCTAATCATATAATCACCAAGCCATGGCTCAGGCGGGGCCGGGAGGAGAATAAACACCATTAATTAACAGATTTATCAACTAGAGGAGGAGGAGGAGGTGGCAAACGAGGAATGGAGTGGAAAACACGCTTTGGAGCAGGTTTGGGCCTTTCTCATTTCTCCAGGAAACTTCGCAAACTCGTAATTAGCTCACCAAATCCTCTCTGTCTCCTTCCAAAAATAAAACTTCTGACAACTGTTCAAACCACGCCGCACTCTCACCCACCAAACACACATTTCAGTACAAATAGAAAGCCATGGCGGGGAAGTGTCAGAGGCATTGCTTCGAAGGAGGAAAAGTGAGACTTTTGGCATCGCTCGCGAAATCCGACGAGTTGTCTCCCGGAGCGGGGCGCGGATTGTCTGGAGCTGCAGGGAACGTGGCGCGTGACAAAGGGGTGACACTTGGCCAGCCAGAGCATTAGCAGTGTTTGCATGCAGCAGCTCCGCTTGCCCGAAATAATCCCTCCTGGCACGTCCAAACACCTCTTCCCGGGGGTGGCAAGTCCGGCCTGCTCTTCGTACTGGGAACGGAGCATCCAGACCCAAAGGGATTTTTGGGATTAAGCCTGGTGTTGCTCACTGCTCGTTCCGTTCTACATCAAAATGGGCTCTTGCCTGTAAAGTAGCAAAGTTCTAGGAGTTGCTTTGGTTTCCAAGGGCCAGCAGGACCCAGAGGGTTCAGCTCGGAGTTTCCAGGGATGAAAGCACCTCTGGCTGCTCCGGCTGCTGGGGTGAAGAGGAGCCACCCCAGGGGATTGTCCCCGTGACCACCCGGTGAATCACGGAATAAACCATTCCATGCTTTATGCTGGGGCTAGGAAGGGACCTTAAAGCTCATCCCGTTCCACGGGCAGCGACACCTTCCACTATCCCAGGGTGCTCCAGGCCCTGTCCAGTCTGTCCTGGGACCCTGCCGGGGATGGGGAATCCACGGGCTCCCCGTGGAACTCCTTGGATCGCAAGCTCCTGGGAGGTTTATTATTTCCCACTGAAACTGCCGTGATTTTGGGGCTGCTGGAAGTGCCAGAGCGGTCGCCCTGGAGACTGATCCTGCTCAGGGGATGCTCCCATCACCCTCTCCGAGGCTTCTCCTCGCAGCTGCGGGGACAGATTTTTCGAGTGAGTGGGAGCCTTTCCACCGTGCCGGTGCCACACGGAGGAGACGAGCGTCCCCGAGCCCCATCCCGGGATTCCCAGGGCAGCGAGGAGCCGCGCGGGTTCACGCTGTTCCCGTCCGCGGGAGGAGCGGAACCCGGAGCTGGGCTGCGCCGCTCCCAATCTCCGCTGACATCTGAGTAATGTGGATTTTGCTTCGATGACAAGCTCATTATGGAGCATAATTGCGACGCAATCTCCTGGTAAACACTGGGTTAAAGCCCCTGGAAGATGCTTGTTCCTCTCGTTATTAATTAGCACGTGTCCACTCCGCCAGATCCAGAGCCCAAACTTCATTTGTTATGTTCAGCCAAATGCATGAGTAGCTTTGGAGTAATTATTTTCCAACATCATCTAATACCTCTCTGCACATCAATTAAAAATCCTCTTAACAAGGAACTGCATTTTGTTTGAGATCAAATGCCTCGTCCAAAGCTGTATCAATCATGTAGAGCTAATTAGTGGGTCTGCTTTATATCATTTGTTTTACTTTATTATTCTATTATACACTTCCTAATGAAACCAATTGAACAATTTTGAAATCTTTGTTCAATTAATTGAAGGCTTAAAGGCCGGCTCCCTTTTTTTTTTTGGCTTTAAAAAGCACGGATGCAAAGGGAAATAAAATTCCCTGCATGTTTTATATCTATTTCTTTCCCGGGGTTAACGCTCCACAGCTGCTTTTAAGGTTTTAACACTATTTTTATGCCACTTGCAAATAACTCCTGGCTCAGCAGCAGGCCCTGGAAGGCCTTTGTTCACAGGCAGGTGATGGCAAAGGGCTGGGACAACAGGAGAAAGATCGGTGGGAGCTGATCCCAGCGCTGCCACATCCTAAATTATTGCCGGTGGGCACCGAGGTTTTCCAAGGCGGTTGCGAAAAGGAGCTTTGCAAAGGATGCTCGGGGTAAATATTTGCTGTGGGAAAAGCAGCTTCGAATTCCTTACTCTTAGACAAGGAGCGGCTCCAGCGTTTCGGGAGGCTCCGAAGAGTCAATGCGCCGCTGTGCGGGAGCTCCCCGCTCCTGGTTTTGAGAGGAAGACTCTCCGAGGAGGACTCCCCAAGCCCGGCTCAGCCCCCAGCAGGCCCGGCAGCTGGAGCCGAGCAGCGGGAACTGCTGGGAACTTGCGGGCCGTGCTGCAGCTCCGTTTTCCAGGCGCCGTAAGGAGAGGGAGAGTCCCGGCCGGGGTTAGAGCCGTGCTGATGAACAGGCAATAGCAGAGCATCCCGAAAATCAAACTGCAGCTAGAGCGAGGGAGAGCTGTGACAAGGGAGAGGCTGGAAGGGTGGGATGCGGTTGTTAAGGAGCAGCTCCGTCCCAGCAGGCCGATGGCACCTGGATTGTGTCACCCCCTGCGGCAGCGGGACCGGGGCAGTGCCAAACCTCCAGTCCTGGCGACAGCTCTGGGCTCCTCACGGCAGGAAAGACATTGAGGGGCTGGAGCGTGTCCAGGGAAGGACACGGAGCTGGGAAGGGGCTGGAGTCCCAGGAGCGGCTGAGGGAGCTGGGAAAGGGGCTCAGCCTGGAGAAAAGGAGGCTCAGGGGGGCCCTTGTGGCTCTGCACAAGTCCCTGACAGGAGGGGGCAGCCGGGGGGGTCGGGCTCTGCTCGCAGGGAACAGGGACAGGAGGAGAGGGAACGGCCGCCATAGGGAGGAATTTCTCCATGGGAAGGGTGGGCAGGCCTCAGAGAGGGCTGCCCAGGGAGGCGTTGCAGTGCCCGCGGTCCGAACTTCCAGCTCCCCAGCACTTCTGGGACGTGTCGGCCGTGGCAAAGCACGGCTCAATTGGTGCCCCACCGGAGCCGCTCCTGCTGGTAGAGGAGCAGGAATTCTGCGCAGCCGGGCTGCCTGAGCAGCCCCTCTGCAGCCACCGTGAACGCTTCTCAGCTAAATCAAACTGACAAATCAGCAGATGCTGAGGGGCTCGCAGCAAATGGACTGTGTTTCCTTTTTCATATGGAGAAGGAGGGTAAAAATAAGAATGACTTTCACATGCCGTCAGATTGCTTGGGAGAAATCAAGGGATATTATAGAAGCACTGGAGCAGAGGGAATTCAGATTTAGACCTCTTGAAATCTGGGGTTCGAGCTGAGTTTCTACTTCTTGGTAATAAAAAAAAAAGCTATTCCTCGTGTTAGTTCCGAGCTGCGCTTAAAGGCACAGGTCTGTCAGAAAGGAGCCCTGGTCCCGGCTGCTGTTCCAGCAGGAGCCACCTGTGCGTCCCTCCGGATACACGGGGCTCCAGCCACGCTCTCACCCATCCCCAGCGCGGTGTGACCCAGCTCAGGGGCGGGCGGTGGGACCCCAGAATCACGGAGCGGGTCGGTTGGGAGGGACCCTTACAGCCCGTCGCGTTCCAGCCCTTTGCCGTGGGCAGGAAGAGCTTGCACCAGAGCTGGGAATATTTATGGAGTCCCTGCGAGCAGTCAGCGAACTGAGCTCGGTGTTTGTTGCGCACGCAGGCTGCCCTCAGTTCAAGCTGTAACAGATGTCACGGCAGCGCATCCCGCCTCGGCCGCTCTCCCGCAGGCAGCGCCGCTGGACGCAGCCCCTCGGCCACGGGTGGTCCCGGGCCCGGCAGAGCCCTTTGATGTCCCCTCCCCAGGTAGGAAGGGCTTTGGTGTCGGGACATTTGGGAGCCATTAGGATTCCTCGCTCGTACACGGCCTGTTTTCCGTCTCTCCCCGCTTGGGAGGGACGCGGGGGAAGCATCCTTTTTGGATTATCCCGGCATCCTGTTTGGGGAGTTCTGGCCAGAAGGAGCGGCTCCAGTTCACATCCAGCTACGAAACAAAAGCAGGCACACACAAACCCCGGGACCTCTTGGTGTCAAAAGAGAACGGAGCTCCCCTGTCTTTGAGGCCTCGGTCACTTCTGAGCCTAAGAAGTGTCACGGGAAAAAATCCCAGTAATTAGTGGAGTGCTAAACTGATGTGAGCAGGAGGAAAAGCAGGAGAAAGGTTGGTTTGGAATTCTGCAGTGTTTAATTCCTCTTGGAGGGTGATGGAAGCAGCCCTTCGGAGGGTGTAAATCCTTCCCACACCTGGATTTCAGCCAGAGGAATGCCGGGTTCCGAGAATGCCTCTGGATACACAACGAGGTGCAGGGCAGAAAGTTCATGGAGATTTGGGCAACCTGGGCTAGTGGAAGGGGTTGGAAAGAGATGGGCGTTCCCACCCCACGCTCCCGCTCAGCTGCAGCCCGCCCTTGGGAGCACTGAGCTTTCCCTGGATGGTGCCGGCACCTCGATGGGATGCCCAGAGCAGAGGTTCTGCCCTTTAGGAGGCCCCGGTGAGCAAATTTATCCGGAATGTGTGATGCTGGCAAGCCCCAAACACCCCCAGGGGTCTGCAGCTCGCCTTCCAGGCGTGCCTGAAGCTCCCTGGATCCCGAGTGCAGCGCGTCTGTGCTCACACGGCCATCCCGAGGATTCGATCCCACCCGCGGGTTCCGGCACGTGTTCCTCGGCTGGGAGATCGGACGGGCTCCGGTGGCCGAGGGAGCGGCTCCGGGGTGGCTTCGCAGAGAGCTGGGGATAAGGGAACTGCCGGGCTGGGCTGGCACGGGCAGTGGTGCTGCCGGTGCTCCGGGCGAGGGAGGAGGGCATGGCGGTGCCCACGGGCACGGAGGGCATGGGGACGGCTCCGAGGGGAGGCAGCCGGCACACGGAGCAAACGCACGAGGAGCGCACGCGGGGAATTAAAGAAGGGGTTCAAAAATCGCTGTGCCGCTCCCGGTGACCTGGGCGGGAGCTCACCTCTGCCCTCAGGGTGTTACTCAGCCCGCACGGCATCTAAGGCCCCTTTCCAGCCTTCATATAGGGCTCAAGTAGGCCAGAGGCGCCGGTAACCCCGTGCTGCCCCAGCGCGGGGCTGCTTGCAGCTCCAGTGAGCGCTGCGTTCTTGCTCGGCCCGGCGGAAGCCTCCTGGCACCGAGCCCGGAGCGAGGTTGGGTGAGGATGGCTGGCTCCAGCCGGGATCCGGGAGCCCGAGCCTGCCCGGCATGAACCCAGCGCAGTCAGGAGCGCTCCCGTCCTGCTCGGAGCATCCTCAGCGCATCCCGGGCAGGAATTAAAATCAGCCGCGGGATTTTGTCTCTGTTTCCTCCTGTTTCCCCTCTGCTCTGCGAACTGAGGATATTGGGAGGAACATGCAGGCCTCTCCTCACATATTTTTAGGGACAACAGCTCGCGGTGTCTTGACAATTAATGCGGACAAAGGTAGGGACGGGTCCCCCTCCCATTCCTGGTCCGCACAGCCCGGGATCTCCTCCTTCCCTCAGCCGGAACAGCCATCTGGAAATTAATGTGGAACAAAGTGTAAAGGGAGAATATTTTCGTGGTCTAATCCTGTAGGTCCCATTATTTAATTTACTTATACAAAGCAGGGAACGCGGAGACAGATGCGGGAGAGAGCTCGAGAGGCAGCGAGGACATTGTTCAGCTCTGCTCCTCTAAAGAGCCAATTATTCCCCTTCAAGTCCTTTAGTTTCGGGGGCTGACGGAGTAGTTGGAGGGATAAAAGTGGGAGCCTTTCATCTGGAGGATTCAAGTGCCAGTCCTCCAGGCAGACCAAAGCCACATGGAGTGGGCTGGCTTCTTTTCCTCCTTAATGCATTATTCTGGAATGGGATTATTAAACATTAGTGAATAGAGAATGTAAATTTGCAGCGCTGACAGCTGATTAATTTCTTTTTTTTGAGCAAAAAAAAAATCACTCGTCATCAAAAATATAAATTTAATCTTTTTAAGGAACTTCTAAGGAAAAGCACCATGGTTGCTATTTTGCCAGACTCCAAGGCTGCTTTCTGTAATTCCGCATTAACGGGCAATTTTCTTTCAGCTACCCAATAAAATCCAGATTCCAGCCCTTGACATCAGGTGATTGGAGGTGTCCTGCCCCACGAATCCCTCACGGCAGGTGCCGGGGAGCTCCGGCACACCTGGAATTCCCCACTTCCCTGGCTGCAACTGACCCCCAGCCGCTGGCACAGCCTCACCCATCCCCATCCCCACCCACACC
>VXAZ01002552.1:416-13246 GCA_013399875.1 Gymnorhina tibicen
TCACTGCAAATAATTGCAAAACCAAAAAAGACCCAGGAACAGAAAGTTAAGTCAATGATAGCTAAAGTTTGTAAAGACAATTATTGAGAAAATAAGAAGAGGAAGGATTGAAAGGAATGAGGAGGTGTCTACAAACTAACTGTGGGCCTGATGGCAAAGCCAGATACTGAGAGGTGAAAGAAGCAATGGGAGGAACCATAAATTCCATAGGAATTCCACTAAATTGACACAGACTGTTACTCACTCAAGACTCTGCTAATCCCTGGATTTAGAGAAAAAGAACAGACACAAGGAAAAGAATGGGGGGGGTTACACATTAGAAAAGGGGGTTTGTATTAAGCGATTCGGGAAGTCTGTACCTCTCAAGTACCTCAGCCAATGAGGAAAGAGAGAGGGAAATATGGACGGGAAATAAGGATAAAAAGGAGGCTGCGTCCTCCTAATAATTTGAGAGATCCCATGGGAAATGCCCATGACCTCTCCCTTTATTCGAATAAAGTAACAGAACTCCTCTGTCTCCTTTTTGGACATAAACCTCTGGTGTTTGTGGATTAATTTTCCTGACATCTGGGACAAAAACAAGACAGCTGCTGTTCCAGCACTAGACCACCACGTAGGCCCCCCGAGAACAAAGGCAATATGGCGAAGGGTTCTGTGGTTTGACGCCCTCCCCCCCACCGCCGCCAGAAAAAAAACAAAACAAAACCAAAATAAAAAAACCGACCAAACAAAAAACCCAAACAATCAAAAAAAGCAAAATTAAAAAAAAAAAAAAAAACCAAAAAAAAACCCGAAAAGACAATGACTAAACAAACCCCGCAAAAGCTCGGTCGTCCAAGCTGGGTCGACTCTCCCTCCGCTGAGTTCAGTTCGGCACCAGGTTCCTGCACCGCCGCTACTACCGGTCCGTTGTGCTGGGGGTGTGTGTGGGTCGGTCCTGCCGCTTCGCTGCCTCTTCCTAACACCCCACTGGACTCCTTTTTCGGCTCGGCTGGACTCCCTTTTGGCTTGGCTAGACTCAGTTGAGATCGACGCCGCCGCCTCTCCTCAACCCCTTGTCCTGCAAAAACGTCCTGGAAGGACGGGAAGAGAGGGGGGAAACGGCGGGGTGTAGAGTGCCGGGGCCCGCAGACCCCTTCGCTGAAGCGAGCCAGTCAAAACTGGCCACATTTCTGTTTCCGGCCGTGGCATTTTCCCCTGCCAGAACTACTCCCCCCAGCAGTGACGTGACTGGTATTGAATACACAGCGCTGAAAGCTCCACCCCTCCTTCTCTACTGACCCTCCTCTTCTTCTTCCTCCCTTTCTAATCGATGATATGGACCTGTAGCTCGCCTTGCCCATTTTTTCTTTTTCACTACTGGG
Source organism: Gymnorhina tibicen (assembly GCA_013399875.1). Classification (NCBI taxonomy): domain Eukaryota; kingdom Metazoa; phylum Chordata; class Aves; order Passeriformes; family Artamidae; genus Gymnorhina; species Gymnorhina tibicen. The sequence goes on from VXAZ01002552.1 coordinate 1,781, forward strand.
GCAATTACTGTAGTTGTTCTTTGCGTCCCTATATCCGCCATTATCCTCAAACGCAGTTTGGGTTCCTGCCTCAACTACAGTCCTCTGAGTACTGAACAGTGTCTCAGTAGGCATAGACCAGGCCCCAGTACAGGGTGATGAGCTGCTAGTTTTCAGTGGGGTAGGCAAGGCACCCTTCTATCAGGTCACAGGTCAGTTTGTCAGGGTTGGTTACCTGTTCAGGTGGAAAGTGCCAGGCAATGGGAGGTGATAACTGCCCTAGGAACCTGCCCAAATCCTTCCACCCACCCTCCCACTCAGGAACTGGATGCCTCAGGGCAGATTTCAATATCTCCTCACCTAAAGTTTGTTTTCTCTTACACCAGGATGACACCAGATTCCATGAACTCCATAGTGTACCAACAGTATTCGCTAATATCATTAACGGTATTAAGCAGCTTACATAAGGATGAGCAATGACCATGGGAGGCTGCATTATAAAACCATTCACATCAATCTCAGGCAGGCAGAGGGAAGTGTATTCCCTCATTGTCCACAAAAGACAGTTCCCCCAGCATAACAAGGCCATCAGTGTAAGGCCAAAGCATAGAGCCATTGTGTTAACATGTTCCCAAACTCAGCAAAATAAAGAGATAAGGAGTGCAGCTGACAAACTTTGTCCCCCACAGGAGCTTGCTACTCGATAACTACTATTTACTATAGCATGCAAGATATACTTATATATATAAAACTGCATTTGTCTCACCCCACACATTGTGCACCAAAAAAGGACTGTAGTGGGTTGACCTTGGCTGGACACCAGGTGCCCACAAAGCTGTGCTATTGCTCCCCTTCCCAGCTGGAGGGGGGAGGGAAAATAAGATGGAAAACAACTTGTAGGTTGAGATAAGGCAGTTTACTAAAGCAAAAGCAAAAGTTTGTGCACACATGAGCAAAGAGAAAAAAAAGGTTTATTCTCTACTTTCCATTGGCAACTGATGTTCAGACACTTCCTGGGAAACAGGGCTTCAGCACAGGGAGCGGTTGCTCTGGAAGGCAAACACTAAAATAATGAATACCCCCCATTCCTCCTCCCTCCCTTAGCTTTTATATCTGAGCTGATGTCATATGGTATGGAATATCCCTGTGGTTAATTTGGGTCAGCTGGCGTGGTTGTGTCCCCTCCCAGGATCTTGTCCACTCCCAGCCCCTTGATGGGGGGGAATGTTGGGAAGACAGCGTTGATGCTGTGCCAGCGCTGCTCAGCAGTAGCCAAAACACTGGTGTGTTATCAGCACCTTTCCAGCTCCCAAGGCAAAGCACAACGCTGGGAGGGCTGCTGTGGGGAAATGAACTCCAGCTCAGCCAGACACAATATACCATGTTTCACTGAGGTAAAACATGTACAAAAGATGACATTTTATGGATAAGACAATTTATTTTAACAAATACATGTATCTTTATGATGAACTGGAGGCTGCAACAGCTGCTCTCTTGGGCTTTGGTGTGGTTCCCTCACGGAATCCATTCCTGTAAGTAGAAATATGGTTACTATGTTTTGAAAGGTTGACTTCTGCTCCAAGGTATTTTTTAAGAAGAAATGTTTCAGATCAGGTTCACCAGCTTTTTTCAGCTTGTCTCAGTAATGCACTGAAATCACTATGGAGTTCATATGTTCAGAGATTTTTCTTAAGAAACATAATTCACAAACTGTTTGGAATAAGCAATATGGTTTTCTCTCTCTCCTGCTGAAGTAAATGACTTCTTTAAACAGGAAGATTTCATTAACTGAGTAAACACTGCAAGACTGAATCTGATACAGCACACCCACTGAAGGCATGCCTTACTTTATGTTCCTACTAAGCAGCTCGGCAAAAGATTTCACATTTGTTAGCACTGAAGTGCAAGTCAATTTCTTACAGAAATCGCCCCCAAGCTTGCTTTTGGATATGACATTTCTACTTCAGCAACACTTGGTGGAAATCAGGCTGCAGTTGCACGTCGTAAAGTATTTTCTGGATGCTTCTGGGAAAGACTGTGCTGAATGGATCTCTCAAATACACCTAGGTCCAGGACTTAAAAGACTCTTACTTTTCACTATTAAATCCAATCTACATTTTTAAGAAGAGACTCTTGAATTGCTTGTTTTTTCATCCATCTTTCTGGTGTATCAGGCCAAAAGTTAGAGCCATGCTTTAGAACATGGAGGTCATACAAAAATAAATTCTTAGCGAGTTTAACAGTACTGTACTTTTTAAGTACAACTCAAAGCTTTATAACACATTTTAGAAACCTGTAACTCGGAATCAGACGTTACTAATTGAACTCCAAATTAAAGAGCAACCACTGAAGTATTTAAATCCTTTTTTTTTGTGGGCAAGAAGGGATTGAAATGCATTTCAAGAATGGTTTCTTAGAAAAATCCAACTTCAGTGCAACCATTAATTTCAGACTCCCAAAAAGAGGTAATGCTACACAAAGTATACCTTTTCAAATGTGAGTGCTTTATTACAATACCCTCTATGTTCTGTACTATCTACAATTAACAGAAACATCAGTTTGCTAGACATCCTATGTTTTAACAATGAATAAGCTTTTTATAATTGGCAGCATATTACTTTGAAGATATTACATCATTTATTTCCACAATATATTTTAAAAGAAACACCATACCTCATTAAGCATACTAAATAACTGTTAACTTTGAATGATGATTTTTATAATACAGTGAAATCCATTGAAGATGTCAGATTACACTAGTTTGTAATAAAATGTTGTACCTGAATCGACGGTAGACCCTTTTCAGGTGCCTCATGCGACCAGTACCAGTGGTGTTGCGTCGTTTAGCCTTTGCACTCCAGTTATCTAGAACACAGAAATTACTGTTACTCATCTACACCAAATAATTAGTTGCACAACTATTCAATCTGACAGAAGAAAAAAAAAATTATAAATTAAGTAAATTATTATGCAGTAATACTGTACATTAGCTGAAATATAGTTAAATCAGTATTAATTTCAAAAAAGCTCCTAACACTGCAAGATGATACAGTATTTTTTCTTGGTTGGAAAAAAGCCAGATTATTGAAGACGACAAAGAAACACAAGTTTTTAAACTCAGCTCTGTTACTTACAATTTCTCTTACGCTTAGCAGGGTAACCACATTTCCCACAGGTAGATTTCTGCAGATGGTACGCCTTGGACCCACATCGACGACACAAGGTGTGTGTCTTATTTCGTCGCTTACCAAATGATGATGTACCCTTAGTCTGAGAAATATTTCAAGACATTGCACATTGTAAATATCACTATCGCTCAAAAGTCATGTAACGCAAAACACAGGCTTCTCTAAAAAACACTCTCAAATTCACAAAGTCCAATAAACATGGCAGAGGCACACTGAACTCTGAAACACCGACTCAGTTTCTTTTATAGGTATCCTCCATTTTTAGAAATCAGTTCCTTACACTTCTCTTTGCCATTCCTATCCCCCTGCCCAGTGCTGAAATAAAATGAAGCCACCGAGTGGTTATCTCCAACTCCTTTCTCATCTCCCTCAAATTTATCGGTGATAAACAGTAAACTGCTTTTTCCTGAGGAAAGGTATTTATTTTCACAGATCAACCGTACACTCACAAGAGGCTTTGGCAATCAAACTCCCTCTTGCTACGTTATCTGAAAGGCTTCCTCATCCCTGGGAAGAGCGCTGTCCCGGCCAGGCCCGCAGCAAGCACGGAGGAGACCCCGAAGGCAGCACAGCCCCATACCCCATCGCTGCCTCTTCGCCCAGGACGAGATGCCCCACGCCCCCACACAGGCCAGGAACGGGACTCACTGCCAGGCCTTCAGGCTCAGGTCCCAGCCTCGTCTACCCGCAGCCCCGCCGCCGAGCCCGGCTATAGCACGGCGCAGGGCCGCCCCGCGCCCCAGACGAGGCCCACGGCCTCGCAGAGCCCGGCACGGCGGCGGATGATGACAGATATCGCCGCACCCAGGCCCCAACACTCACCATCTTCTCCGGGCGTTAGCACCAAAGAGGCTATGCCCCGCCCCGCTTCCGCTATAGTCCGGCAAGCGCTTCCGGAGACGTGCTGGGACTATCCGGATGGGCATGGCGGAGGCATTCCATGGCGGTGCTGGGGCTGGATAGGCTCGGCCCGGCCCGGGTCGGCGCGGCAGAAAGTGAGTGCTTTCCTTGTCTTGGCCTCACCTCAAGTTGTACTCAGGAGTCCCCTCCGTGTGATGTCCCCTTCCCGCCTGGCCCGGCCTGCTGGGATAGGCAGGGTCCCTGAAAGCCGTGGTGTCGTGGGTGAGACCCTCGGGGGCTAGACCCCAAAAGTTCCTCGGTGACATCACACAAAACCTGGTGCTTATTAGGGCGACACAGTGTGTCCCAGGCCATGGTGCGACTGGTCCTGGAAATAATGATTAAGGGGTATCTATGTGTAAATTTAACATACCTAAGTTGCCTTACTGGTACATAATTTTTAACTCTAATGCATCTTCCCTGTAATAGTACCCATGCTGCTATTCACAGGTGCCTACAGCTCCACTTCAGGCTGCAGAGTCAAGTCCTGGCCTTATTTCTACATCAAGTGAAACCTATTTTCATGACTGAAATAAAAATTTCCCTTCAGGGACAGGATATTTGTGGCTGTAATACATACTTTCAAAGTGAACTGCCTTAAAAAATAGGCATGCTCTGCTTGTCAGTGTCCCTCCCAAGCCCCACACATGCAACGTGACAGTCTGCCTAAAGCATTGCAATGGACATCATTAATGCAAAATTGTTTTTTATTCAGATGCACCACTTAAATTCTTACATGCCAGCTGTTGTGGTTTAACCCCAGCCAGCAACCAAGCCCCACACAGCTGCTTGCTCACTCCCCCATCAGGGGGATGGGAGTGAAAATCAGAAGGGTAAAAGCTAGAAAACTCGTGGGTTGAGATAAAGACAGTTTATTAGGGAAAGGAAAAGCCACACACACAAGCAAAGCAACACAAGGAATTAATTCACCCCTTTCCATGGACAGGCATATGTTCAGCCATCCCCAGGAGAGCAGGGCCCCATCACGGGTAATGGTTGCTTGGGAAGACAAATGTCATCACTCCAAATGTCCCCTCCTTCCTCCTTCTTCCCCCCACTTTATATACTGAGCATGATGTCATATGGTCTGGAATATCCCTTTGGTCAGTTAGGGTCACCTGTCCCAGCTGTATCTCCTCCCAACTTCCCACACACCCCCAGCCCCCTCTGCAGCGTGGCTGTACAAGGAGCAGCAAAGGCCTTGGCTCTGTGTAAGCCCTGCTCAGCAATAACAAAAACATCTCTGTATTATCAACCCTATGTTCAGCACAAATCCAAAACTGCCCCATACCAGCCCCTGGGAAGAAAATTAACTCTACTCCAGCTGAAACCAGCACACCAGCCTACCACGCATCTTCAGTAGACTCACAATCTATAGACAATTTTATCTAAGAAGAGTTAATTCATCTTCACTTGTTTCCTGAGCATGGCCTCTCACTGAATTCCTTTGGCACTGATTTATGTGCTGGGAGGCTTTTGACTTCTGCTAAGGTTGAGGGATGGAGCAAAAAGTTTTTATTTTAGCTGCATTGTTTCCAGATGCACAAAGGTGTGGCCCAGGCTGTTCACTCACCTCTTTCATTTTGGTTGGCAATTTCTATCCCTGGAATAACACCTAACAGAGGTCTTTGCTCATATTCATTTTACCTCATCTGAAAATCCAGGCATTTAGTCCATCCATGGTCCCACTGTAGTTAAAGGAGAGAGAGAAATACTGCCAAAGGGTAAATCATCCTATCTTAAATTAGGTGTCTAAAACAGGCTGGATAAATCATCCTTGGGAGGAACCCTTCTCCTTCCATTAATTCTAACAGGAGCCTAGACAGCCCCCTTAGGCTAGGCTTAGATGGCTGAAGTTAGGTAAAATTAATTTTGCCCTGACTGACTTAATGAAAATGTTTTTATAGCAATTCTGTCTTTCTTACCAAAAATCAAATGAGAAAACTCAGTGTTATATGGATGAACTGCCATACAGAAAAATCCTCCAATTAATCCAAAGTATAAATACAGGCTGGACTGGGTCTCATTTCTCCCAGCAACCTTGCTGTGTCTTTTAACTAGTGCCTCCTTTCCTCTTTCTTTCTCATTAGATCTCAAAAATCTGGAAGATGCTGTGAAGACATTGGACAGATGCCATGGCAACAGTCTCTAAAGGAAGTATGTTGGTTTGTCTACCTGCAAGGATATGCTGACAAAGGAATTATTCTTCTCCTTTGTGGGATAAAAATAGTCTTGCTCATTTACATGTCTTCAAAACTGTTAGGAAAGATTTTTTTATCATCATGCCGTTGTCTTTAGTATTCAGGAGCACTGGAGACTTCTAGGGTAGGTAATGGGCAGGGACGGGGCTGATCCAGTACAATCCCAGAAGCTCTTAGCCATAGTGCAAGTCATGGGTCACTGCCAATAGTGTTCTCCAGCTTACTCAAACCCCACACTTGTACTAGCAACTGCTGAATGGCACCAGCTTAAATTCAGCACTGACTGATTCACCCTTCTGCTTCAATGTATAGGAAGTAGTCCAAACAATTTAGAAAGTGACACATTTGGGGTTCAGGACTGTCTTTTCAATGTAGGAAACAGCAGTCTGTTACTGCAGCTTGTGTCCCTGTAGTGGGTTGACCCTGGCTGGATACCAGGTACCCACCAAAGCCACTCTATCACTCCCCTCCTCAGCTGGAAAGGGGAGAAAGAATATAACAAAAGGCTCATGAGTTGAGATAAGGACAGGGAGAGATCAGTCACCAAATACCATCATGGGAAAAACAGACTTGACTTAGGGATATTAATTGAATTTATTACCAATCAGAATCAGAGTAGGATAATGAGAAGTAAAACAAATCTTAAAAACACCTTCACCCCACCCCTCCTTCCTTTCCAGGCTTAGCTTTACTCCTGATTCTCTACCTCCTTCCTCCCAGCAGTGCAGGGAGATGGGGAATGGGGGTTTTGGTTAGTTCATCACATGTTTCTGCTGCTGCTTCCTCCTTGGGGAGAGGAGTCCTTCCCCTACTCCAGCGTGGGGTCCCTCCCACAGGAGACAGTCCTCCATGAACTTCTCCAATGCAAGTCCTTCCCAAGGGCTTTGGTTTTTCACATGCAAACCCAATACAGTCCCATTGCAGCTTCCACCCAGCACTTTTGGTCCAGCCAGGTCTAGTGATGGGAGAAACTCTGTCATGCCAGCAAACACTGTGATCCTATTAAGCATCTAGATCAGGGTTTATTGAATACTGTGGAAGTGGGTGCCTTTCTGTAACCCCTAGCACCATGTTCTGCCTCCTGTCCTATCTAGTTGGGGTTAAAAAATTGAAGCAAAATGCAACACTGGACATGCCCATGATTTTTTTCTTCCATGCCTCTGGGGTTGTTATGAATAGATGTGAGGGTTTAGATAAGTCCCTGCCTTTTGCTCAGGCCTCCAGCAGCAGGCAGTAGCTTTATTGGGGCGGCCAGCACCCCAAAACCCAGTCTCGTTCGCAAGTTCTTTAATAATGGCTGATTCGGTGTATTATAGAATGAATTATTTATTTAATAGACACAAAACTAACAGACATAAGACTTTAAACAGACTACTACACAGGACTAAAACAAAAAACTATTAGTAAATAAATACAGCGTGGGGTTAAAGGTACCTATTAATTTTACAGCTAGCAAAGAAATAATATAACTTAGGATCTAATGTTTCTTACCATCCAATTTCTGATGGAGCACACATTGAAATCCTTTCCCTCAATTCCCAGGAAAGTAACCGCGGAATCTGCGTCCAAAGTCCCGCATGTTTTCAGGTTGTGTGTATAGGAGGCTTCTGTCTCCGTGATAATTCGTGTGTGCTTTTATTGTTTGTAAAACAATGTCTCTCAGTCAGGAATATTTATTTTTCTTTTATCTCTTCCCACATCTGCTCTCTAGACTAAAATGTTGATTCTTAGTCAGGGGCCTGAGCCCTTTTGGCGCCAGAGATGACCCCCTTGCTGGGCCTTTGACCCACCTGGGTTATCTCTTCCATATGCACCAACCATCTGTGGTAGAGAGAGGGGTAGACACGTCCTGCCACAGGGGTACAAGCCCTTCTGCCTCAAGTTGACCCTCTCCAAGGCCCATGGACCTTCCTGACCTCCTTGCTCTACCATGGCACTTTGATGGGTGTCATGGTTTTAAGCTCAGCTGGAGATGAAACACCTCGCAGCCACTCACTCAACCTCCCCCTCTCTTACCCCCCACCAGGGTGAAATGGGGAGGAGAATTGAAACAAAACTTGTAAGTTGGGATAAAAGTTTATAATGGAAAATAAAGTAAAATACAATAATAATGGTAAATAATAATAATGATGATGATAAAAAGGAAACAAACACGTGATGCACAATGGAATTGCTCACCGCCCACTGACCAATGCCAGGCCCCCTTTTCCAAACCCAGATCAGCCACCCTTCTGGGTAACTCCCCCCAGTTTATATACTGGGCATGACGTTCTATGGTGTGGAATATCCCTTTGGTCAGTTTGGGTCACCTTTCCCAGCTGTGCTCCCTCCCAGTTTCTTTTGCGAACCTCCTTGCTGGCAGAGCATGAGCCAAGAAAAAACTCCTTGACTTAGGATAAACACAACTTAGCAAAAAACCAAAGCATTGGTGTGTTATCAATACCGTTCTCATTCTGAATCCAAAACACAGCACTGTAACAGCTACTGAGAAGAAATTAACTCTATCCCAGCTGAAACTAGGACAATATCGACCCCTTATTCCAAACCATTTGTGTTGTGCCAAGTTTCACAGTCCCCAATATCCCATCACCTTTCCTATTTATCTGTTTTGATAGATATACATACAGACATCATTCCCTTAGTCTATGGAACACCTCTGTCAAATGTTCATAAAATGTCCACACACAAAAAAATGTTTGTTGAATTCATTTAGTCCATGACTGGCCTTCATCCTTGGTAACAGCCTTTCAAGCAGGAAAGATGGTGTGAGGTGTGTGGGACTGTTGCATGTTGCACATTTCTGATTCCAGTATGGCTGTGCTTGTTCAGTTTTATCAAAGTTCATTCTTCATTGGTTGGTGTGAGTGTGACAGTCAGAGGGAAGTCAGGCTCCGATCCGCAGAATGCTTACGGTTAAGATCGATGCCATGAGGTGCTTAGTGAGGTGATGCACATGTAGCCACCATACAAGTGGTAATACACAGTGTTGGATAGTTATTAACATCATACAATTTAATTCATTGGCTATTTTCACCCAAAATCAAATCCCTTTGAGGCACACACCAGACTTCCCCATCCTCCCTCATTACCCACCAAGTGCACCCAGGTCCTTGAGCAAAAGCAATCCCATGGATGGGTTTACCTTTGCCTGAGGCAGTAATAACTCAGACTATTTTCCCCAGCATGTTTTTAATGTGCACTACAGGAACTTTATCCCTTGCTGCAGTACATAAAAGTTTTGATTGGGCAGGGCCAGCCCGATTGGCAGATCCTCTGTCATTGACTAACCAAGTGGCCTTTGCTAAATGTGTGTCACAATGTTTGAAGGTCCCACCAGCCATTGCTCTCAGTGTAGTCTTTAACAGTCCATTACATTGTTCAATTTTTCCAGAGGCTGGTGCATGATAGGGAATGTGATACACCCACTCAGTGCCATGTTCTTTGGCCCAGGTGTCTATGAGGTTGTTTCGGAAATGAGTTCCATTGTCTGATTCAATTCTTTCTGGAGTACCGTGTTGCCATAACACTTGCTTTTCAAGGCCCAGGAGAGTGTTCTGGGTGGTGCCATGGGNCCCATTGTCTTGGGGTGATTTTATGATGATACTTTATTCCCTAACCGTCTGCTTTATGCCCAGAAAACAGCTGCTGCAGCTTTAAGATTGACCCAGGGGGTGGGGTGGGGAGCCTTGGGCTCCTGTGCAGTTTGGTTTAAAGTTCTCTCTCTCTGGTGCGTTTCAGGCAATGATGCGGATTGTTACTTTGTTGCCTTTATTGAATTAGTTTTTTTGCTTGTGTAGGCAAGAAGCTTCTTTTTTTCTTACCCCACCTTTTTTCCCTGGACTCCAGCAGAGATCCTTCAGTTGTTTCTTTTTTTGTTTTTTTTTTTCCCTTTAGCTGTTTTCGGCTTGTTTGGTTTTTTTCCCAGTCTGGGGAGCCTGTGGGGGGGGGTGGCCCCGGCCAGTCTGAAGCCTGAGAAACACAGAGCCAGCAAAAGAAAGGACACTAAAACCCACCAGTTTTGCCTGCTGCGAGGAAGAGACTAACGCCAGACAAGTTCTCATCTATTCTGCCCAAGCGGCTACGTGAACTCCTGTTCCTCCCATCCCCTGAGACAAAGAAGGGCATCCATCATCTTTGCTTCCTGGCCATGCAGTCTGGTGGGGGGGGTGGGGGTTAAGGTTTTGACATCTCAATATTTAGCATTTATTCAATCCTTTTCTGTGCCTTGCAGGCACCCCCCTTTTTTCTTTGTTAATAAACAGTTCAGGGTTTTTTTCACTTTCATCCACTGGTATCCATTTCTCTCATTGGCAGAAGAAAAGGGAGTTATTGAAGCCCTTTCTATTTAGAGGAAATGCCCATTCCAGGGCGTTTTCTCCTGAAATTTGTCTCAAAACCAAGACACCCATCTGTATGTTGCATCTCTTCCTTGATGTTCCAAGGTGTCATGGGCCCACTGAAACAGAAATAATTCACCCTTGTGTTTCCAATCCAAATCCACCTGAGAAACTTCAATCCCAGCAGCCTGATCCACCTGTTGGTTGTTCCAATGTTCTTCAGTGGCCTGACTCTTGAGTACATGAGCATCTATATGACATACCTTCACAACCAGGTTCTTTGCCTAAGCATCAGTATCTTGCCACAATGCAGCAGCCCAGATGGGTTTATCTCTGCAATACCAGTTATTCTGCTTCCATCGCTGCAACCACCCCTACGGGGCATTTACCACCATCCATGAGTCAGTATAAAGTATCAGCCATTTCTCTCGTTCAGCAATATTTGTAGCCAGCTGGATGGCTTTCACCTCTGCAAACTGACTTGATTCACCTTCTTCAGCAGTTTCTGCAACTTCTCGTAGGGTACTCCATACAGCTGCTTTCCATCTGTGATGCTTTCCCACAAGGTGGCCGGACCCAAAAGTAAACAAGTGCAGCAGCTTAGAAGAAGAACAGAGACCACTGCTTCTTCTAGCAGGATCCATCTTTATTACACACACTCCAGTATTTATATGTTTCTACTATGGGAAAGTGTTGCGGTTTGTGGGTTTCCAGCAGTGGCATGGCAAGCCACAGCCTTCCCAGAGAGCTCTACGGGGTATCTTAGGGAGAACAGCTATGCCATTTCCCGTAGCCCTTCCTGGGCAGCCCGCTCAGTCCCGGCTAGACTGCAGACACTACAACACGATGATGATAAAGGAG
>VXAZ01002560.1:514-19746 GCA_013399875.1 Gymnorhina tibicen
CCTGGCTCAAGTCCCGGCTCCACTCCTGGCTCCAATCCCAGCTCCAATCCCTGCCCCAGTCCCAGCTCCGCTCCCAGCTCCAATCCCTGCTCCAATCTCTACTCCAACCCCAGCTCCAACTCCCGGCTCCACTCCCGGCTCCAACCCCAGCTCCAACTCCCGGCTCCACTCCCGGCTCCAATCCCAGCTCCAATCCCGGCTCCAATCCCAGCTCCAATCCCAGTTCCAATCCCAGCTCCAATCCCGGCTCCAATCCCGGCTCCAGTCCCAGCTCCACTCCTGGCTCCAATTCCGGCTCCAATCCCACCCCTGGAATGAGAGGGAACCTCTGTTCCCAACCCCAGGGAGAACGCAAAGCCCTGTCAGCGCTCAGAGGAAGCGATTCCAAAGGGTTCCACACATCTGGGAATGATTTTCCTTGTGACTGACACCTCGGGAAGACAAAAAACACCTTCTTCTTCCCGAGCCAGGAATCCAGCATCCAGAATATTTTATCAGCACAGCTAAGGAGGGAAAATAGGGAAAGAATTCCGAGCTTGACTGCTCAGAACAAAGCTCTCATTGACTGGGAGTTAAATAGCTTGGAATTTGGGAATTTGGATCCAGGATTTTATTTTGGAGGGTTGAAATGAAGTTTCCTGGCTTTCCCGGAGCTGGGAAGGATTGCCAGAAGCCTGTCGGGCTCCTGGAAGCTCCTCATCCCATGGGATGTGATTCCCCAGCTCCAGCACCCCTCTGGTGTTGGTTAATTCCCAGGGCAGAGAGATGGGCTTGGAAAAATGGGATGTGGGGGGGATTGAGTCAGGAAAGGCAGAGCCCACCACCAAATTCCCAGGGCATAAAGAGAGGCTTTGGAAAATGGGACTTTTGGGATCAAGGCAGTGAAGGCATCACCAAATTCCCAGAGTCACCTCCCTCGCTGTGTTCCAGCCCTCACTGCAAAGGAGAATTGGGATTTTAGGGAGTTTTAGGAAGTGTTTGTTTAGTGGGATGCAGGGTCAGCTCCTCTCCCTGATTCCCGGGATGGGATGGAGATGGAGGCACACAGAGGATCCCAGTGATCCACGTGTGACTCCAATCCATGGATTCTTTAATCCATAAAAACCTATATGATAAAAGAGCAGCGATAAATCCCTGGAATCCAGGATCATCCGTGAGGTTTCCAAGGAATGTTGTAAAACATCGGCAGACTGAGACGATCCTGAGCAGTTTTCCCCACTGGAAAAAGGCAGCTCCTGAAATCCTTCCTGCTCCGGCTGCGGAGCCGAGCCCTGGGGTCCCCTCCGGGGTTTTTGGCTGCCTCAGAGCCGAGGATTTCATGGGAAGGGAGGAAATGCCCGCCTTGTGTTCCATGGCAGGGCTGGGAATGACTCAGGGATCAGGAACGGCTCTGCGGGAGGAATGGAGCCGGATCCTGCTCCTCTTTGAAGTGTGGAATGATATTAGACGGGATCAAATTCCAAAGCTGAATCCCAAATGATGCCACTGAGTGTTATTCCTAGGAAGCGATCCCATCTTTTCGAGGATTCCTGTGGCTTCTCCCCACCCTGCTGGAGCCCAAATTTCTTTCCCAAATTACTGAAATCCGATTTTGTTCCCGATAAATCCTAAGAGGAAGTACCTGGCTGGAAGTGAAGCCATAAACCTGCCCCTTTGCAAGAGGACTTCCAGTAAATCCCTGGATTTTCCACAGGATGCCAGACCTACATGGACATCATCATCGTCCTGGATGGATCCAACAGCATTTATCCGTGGGTTGAAGTCCAGCACTTCCTGATAAATATCCTGAAAAAGTTTTACATCGGTCCCGGACAGATCCAGGTAAGGCCCTGAACTGTTTGTGTCACCCCGGGGCCATTCCCAATGTCCCTTTTCTGTCAGTCTGCTGGAATTTGTCAAAATATTGGGATTTTTAGCTCGTTCCATGGAAAAAGCGCTGCCATTAACGTCCCTAAGTGAGCTGTGGAGGGAGCCCATCCCACATCCCACATCCCGGTGGGAACACGGAGGATGAAGCCCTGTGGAAAGACAGGCAGCTCTGAGGAGCTCTCCATCCTCTTGCTCTGATTTAGGCAGGAATTCGGGCAGGGATCAGGGCATGAAAATCCCAAATTTTCCCAAATGAACCCACTTTCGTCCCACCTGGAGATGCTGTGGGTCCAAACTGGGACACGTCTGGATCACCCCAAAACTTGGGAGCAGGGCGGGGGGGGGAGAGCCGTAAAGCTGGGAATTATCAGTGATCCCACGGAGGGAAAACTGGAGGAAACGGGGGTGAAAGATGGGATTTTAATGGTGGCTGGTGCCTCCCGCGGCCGACAAAGCTCCCTGCGGACAGGACGCGGTTTCGTTGGCATTTTTGGCGACATTCCCGTCGTTCCCAGGTGGGAGTTGTCCAGTACGGAGAGGACGTGGTCCACGAGTTCCACCTGAACGACTACCGCTCCGTGAAGGACGTGGTGGCGGCCGCCAGCCACATCGAGCAGCGAGGGGGCACCGAGACCAGGACTGCCTACGGCATTGAGTTCGCTCGGTAAAACCCCTCCCATTCCCGCTCACATTCCCAGGAAAACCTTCAAATCCCCTTTTTTTCCCCCTCTCCCTTTGTTTCCTCGCTGCTTAAAAAGGGGGGAACCGCCAGGGTTCGTAAAAAAGTTCAGTTTGCGGGAAGCTTTGCAAATTGGTGCTTCCCAAAGTTCTCCGTCCTCGGTTGCGGCTGGAGCAGACTCTGGAATTGTGGCCTCTTCCCGGAAGCCCTCAGGGGTGAGCTCCCAGCCCCCAAATTCCGCCCCGGGCACTGGAGCTCTACTGGAAATCCCTGGAGGGTCCCCAGGAACTCAGGACAGCTCCAGCTCCATCTCCTCCCTTTCCAGGGACAAATCCCTGCTCCTGCACTTTCCCTTCATCCCAACCAATATTCCTGCTGCAGATCATGGAATCACTTAGGTGGGAAAAGAGGTCTAAGACTGACTCCAGCAGTGCCAAGGCCACCACTGACCATGTCCCCAAGCGCCACATCCACATGGTTTTTAAATCCCTGCAGGAATGGGGGTTCCAGCCCTGCCCCAGGCAGCTTGGAATAGTTTTAGATGGGTCCTGGCCGGATCCGAGCAAGGTCCTGAATGATTTGTGTCACACACCGTCCCCCGACCCTGCTCAGTGTCCCTTGTCCATAAATATGCTGGAATTTGGGGCTGTGCTTTGTCAAAATAGTGGGATTTTGACAGGGCTGGACAACTGGGTGGAGAAGTTTTCCCTCACAGGGAAAGACCCCACAGGCCACGGCCAAAACTCCACATCCATTCCCTCGTCCAGTTTTGCCGAATTAAGGCCTCTTCCCCGCAAAACGCGGGGAAATCCGCATCCTCCAGCATTTCCCGAGGGTTCCTGCACCTCCCCAAGGGGCAGCGGCCCCAAGGACCCCTCGGGGCGGGCTCGGTGGGGCGGCGGAGCCCCCACGGAGCAGCCCAGGGCATCTCTTCACTTGCAGCTCGGAAGCGTTTCGGAAAGGTGGCCGGAAAGGGGCAAAGAGAGTAATGATTGTCATCACAGATGGAGAGTCCCACGACAGCCCAGACCTGGAGAGGGTGATCGAGGACAGCGAGAGGGACAACGTCACCAGATACGCCGTGGCGGTGAGTGAGGGTCCTGCAGAGCTTGGCCGTGCTCCAGGAATCCCAGAACACCAGGACAGCCCATCCCCGCTGCTCCTGGAGCATTCCAACGGGTCCCCGTGTGCTCCAGGAATCCCAGAACACCAGGACAGCCCATCCCCGCTGCTCCTGGAGCATTCCAACGGGTCCCCGTGTGCTCCAGGAATCCCAGAACACCAGGACAGCCCATCCCCGCTGCTCCTGGAGCATTCCAACAGGTCCTTGTGCCTACTGCTGCCTTCAGGATGCTCAGCTCGGGATTTGGCTGTTGGAGCAGGTGCCGGGACCAGGAACAGGCAGGACCCCAAATTCCACAAGGAATGTCCGGCCTGGAGGAATTGCAGCAGTTCCTCTGTTTGTTCCCACGAAGTGGGGTCAGATCCAAGGATGGGGCCTCTCCCATATGGACACCCCGAAAGGCTTTGGGATGGGTTAATCCATCATGGAAGAACTGCCCAGAGAAGTTGTTGACCCCTCATCCCTGGAAGCGTCCGAGGCCAGGCTGGACGGAGCTTGGAGCATCCTGGGATAGTGGAAGGTGTCCCTGCCCATGGAACGGGATGAGCTTTAAGCTCCCTCCCAACCCAAACCATCCGGGAATCCCAATTCCATGAAAACCCCTGAGTCCTGCGTTTCATTCCCAACCAGGTCTTGGGTTACTACAACAGGAGAGGGATCAACCCCGAGGCCTTTCTGAACGAGATCAAGTTCATCGCGAGCGACCCCGACGACAAACACTTCTTCAACGTCACCGACGAGGCCGCGCTCAAGGACATCGTGGATGCTCTGGGAGAAAGGATTTTCAGCCTGGAAGGTGAGGGATGCTCCTGCCCGGCACGTCCCGGGCTGGGAATGTGCTGCCCATCCTTCGCTCGCCCGATTCGGACGCGGCTTCCGCGATATCCGAGCCTACAGTCCCCCTCGGGATACCTTCAGGTTTGGTCTTTGTTCGGAGTGGTTGCATCCCTCAGATACCGGGAGCAGAGACCCCTTTTCCGAAGGACACACCTCATTCCAGCCACCGGAATTCTCGTGGCTTTGATTTTCCCTTTTATAGAAAACCTTGGAAATTTGGTATGGGGGGAATTTGGGTGTCAGTGTCTTCCTCATCCATCAAAATTCCAGGGTTATAAACAGGAAAACCCACATGCCCAGGAGTGCCAGACATCGGGAGATTATGGGAATAATGTTGGGATTTCGGCTTTATTGGCTGAAATGAAATATCAGGAAATACTTCTGTCTTAAATGTCAGCTCTTGTGACAGCTTTGTCGGTCTCCCAAACTAAATTTATCCGAATTTCAGAGGAAAAATGCAGCCTGGAATGACCAATTGGAACAGAAGATGGAGGGCTCGCACTGGGAATTAAACACCCTGGATTTGGGGGTTTTTGCTCAAAGCAGCTCACAAACTCCCCGCAGGCTTCCCAGTTTTCTCTGTCCAGCCTGGCTCTTCCCTGTGGAAGTTGCCCTGGATGAGGAGATTCCCACAGCTGGAGTTAGGAAGGAGAAACCTCCGAATCCCCATTTTTGGTGATCTCGCAGCTCTGAAAGGGG
Organism: Gymnorhina tibicen; assembly: GCA_013399875.1. NCBI lineage: Eukaryota > Metazoa > Chordata > Aves > Passeriformes > Artamidae > Gymnorhina > Gymnorhina tibicen. The sequence continues at coordinate 5,722 of VXAZ01002560.1, forward strand.
AGAAGCTGCACCCCAGCAGAGCTCCCAGACCTGTTAACAGCACGAGGTTGTGGAACTGGGGGGATTTAGGGAGAAATGGGATCCATCAGGACGTGGAGCTGCTGGAGCAATTCCAGAGGAGGCCACGGAGCTGCTCCGAGGGCTGGAGCCCCTCTGGAGCCAGGCTGGGAGAGCTGGGAATGTTCACCTGGAGAAGGGAAGGATCCAGGGAGAGCTCAGAGCCCCTTCCAGGGCCTAAAGGGGCTCCAGGAGAGCTGGAAAGGGACTGGGGACAAGGGATGGAGGGACAGGACACAGGGAATGGCTTCCCACTGCCAGAGGGCAGGGATGGATGGGATATTGAGAAGGAATTCCTGGCTGGGAGGGTGGGGAGGGCTGGGCTGGAATTCGCAGAGAAGCTGTGGCTGCCCCTGGATCCCTGGGGAGTGTCCAAGTCCAGGCTGGACGGGGCTTGGAGCAGCCTGGGGTAGGAGAATCCCTACCCTTGGAAGGGCTGGAATGGGATGGGAACCCACCCCTGCTCCAGGAAAGCAAAGCTCTCCATTTAATACAAATTCCCTTTTTTTTTTTAAAGGAACCAACAAGAATGAGATCTCCTTTGGGCTGGAAATGTCCCAGACTGGATTTTCATCCCACGTTGTGGAAGTAAGAGAGGAAATGTGGGATTTTATTGCTCCCATTTATCACACCCCGCTCCAGGTGGGAGATTGGGATTTGGGACAAATTATTAATTATGGAGTTAAATCATTAACGTGAGGATAAGGAAATGATGCTGGATTATCCCATGGGAAAGGGAGGTGTTGGGACATCCGAGCATTCCTTAGGATCTGCAGCAGCTCCTGATGTCACAACCTCTTGGGAAGGACGAGCTGGGATGTCCATGGAAAAAGTGCCTGGGAATTTCCTGGGGAGGAAAAGCACACTGAAAAGATAGGAATAGGGTGGAAGTGTCATTCCAGCATTTTTAAAACCCTCCAGCATTCCGGGTGTGCTTGGAAGAATGGTTTCCTGGTCTGTATGGGATCGGGGGCATGGAATCACCTCCACTGGGGAAGAAATCCCATCAAACCCCTCCTGTTTTCCCACAGGACGGGATCCTGCTGGGAGCAGTGGGAGCCTACGACTGGAATGGAGCCGTCCTGAAGGAAACCAGCAGCGGGAAGGTCATTCCTTTGCGGGAATCTTACCTGCAGGAATTCCCGGAGGAGCTGAAAAATCACGGAGCGTATTTAGGTGGGAAAGCTGAACGAGGCCACGGGGGAATTGGGGATTTTATCCGTAATAATAGGAAGCACGGGATATTCCTCAGTGGGAGTGGGATCATGGGACACCTGTGGGATGCAGCACAGGAGCATCCTCACCTGGGAAGAGCCAGGCTCCAACCCCGGAGCACAGCACAAACGGGATTTAAATTCGGGAGCGGCTGAGCCAGCGGGTCATCCGCAGCTTTTCTTGGAATGGTTTCAAAGCGCTGATGGAATTTCATGCCTAGGCAGGAAATACCTGCTGGGTTAATCCATTCCATGTGCAGCCACTGAAGTTCTGGAATAAAAATATCAGCCTGGATCGTGAAATGGAGCCTCTCCCTGGAGATGTGGCAGGGAGAGAGGTGGGATTCTGTGGGATCAGCACATCCAGGCTCTTTCCCGGGAATGTGGAGAGCCCCTGGACACGTGTTTTGTCCTGGGGTGACAGCAGAGTGTCCCCCCTGCTGGGAGTCCCCGGAGCAGGGATGGCCGTGGGTGTCCCATGGGAATCCATGTGGGAGCTCAGCTGGGCTCTCTTTCCCAGTGAAAAATCCAGGAGTATTAAGGAATGCTGGTGTATCCTGCTGAGGAGCAGCCTGGGGGGCTCAGGGCTGGTGCTTGGTTTAGGAATATCCCTCTGGGAGGGGCATTTTTAGGGAAAGAGGGACCCCAGGTAAGGCTGGCGAGCAGGGAAAGGGGTCTGAAAATCCCTGGAGAAACTCAAAATTTAACTGGATGCAATTCCAGGGAATGCAATTCAGCTTCATGGTTGGCCAAACTTTGAGATTCATGGAATCCCAGAATCCTGGAATGGTTTGGGTTGGAAGGGAACTTAAAGCTCATCCTGTTCCACCTTCCCCTATCCCAGGTTTCTCCAAGCCCCGTCCAACCCAGCCTGGAATATTCCAGGAATGGAGCAGCCACAGCTTCTCTGGGCACCCTGTTCCACTTCCCAGAAGAAATTTAAGTGGAATTTAAACCTGAGCCTGAAGGTTCAGGATCCTGGACTCGGGGTTGAAAACGGGGATTTGAGGGCCCCAGCTTCATATTCCTACAAAATCCCGTCTGCAACTATGGAAGTGCCGCAGCCCAGGGAGCGATCCCAGTAGGAAAGAGGGATTGCTCAGGGTCACTGGCTTAGGCAGGGTTATTTCCAGAAGGAGGAATGGTTTTGATGGATTCATGGCTTTTATTGGACTGGGAATGTTGACATCAAGCACCGGCAAAGCTTTTCCTGCCCGGTGTTCCCGGAGGAGCGGAGCAGCGGGAGCTGCAACTTCCCGGCACTCAGCACCTCACAGGTGTTTGTCCAGCTTGGTGTGAGCCATGACATAAAACACTCAGAGGTCCAGGAGCTGCAGGAATGGGATTCACCTTCGATTAAAGAAGGATTTGCACAGGAAGTGCAAATCCGGCAGTGCCAGAACTCCCGGCTGTGGCAGCACCGGAGCAGCGGCTCAGAGGCACTGGGGTCCGTCTGGGTGACTTTACCTTTGGAAAAATCTGGGATTTTAAGCTTCCCTCTCTGGGAAGTGGCCAGAGCTGTGTCAGCAGCTGGGGGCTAATGGAAAGCAGATCCCAGGAGCAGGCGGGGAATTCTCACTCCGTGTCCATCCCTTCCCAGGTTACACCGTCTCCTCCGTCATCTCCACCAAGCACGAGCGGATTTACGTGGCGGGAGCACCGCGGTTCAACCACACCGGCAAAGTCATCCTGTTCAACATGCACAGCAACAGGAACCTCACCATCCACCAGGCCCTCAAGGGAGAGCAGGTAATTCCGGCCGGGAATGCTGCGCTGACTTTCCCCCGTGGAAAAATCAACCCTCTCCCTCGATTTTCCGAGGTTGGGACGGCTCGGCAGCGTCGCGCGGCCGCGGATGTCCCGGTGGTCGCTGCACCCACCGGGCGGCCGAAGCAGGGAGAAGGCTTGGAATGTCCCAGTGGATCCCAGGGGGCGGAGGCATCGTTCCCATCCCGTCCTGTCTCCCGCAGATCGGCTCCTACTACGGCAGCGAGATCAGCTCCCTGGACGCGAACGGCGACGGCGTCACGGACGTGCTGCTGGTGGGAGCGCCCATGTTCTTCAGCGAGGGCAGGGAGCGCGGCAAGGTCTACGTGTACGCCCTGCAGCGGGTGAGCGGCACCCGGGGTCCCTGGCAGCCACGTCCCCTCGTGGGCTCCCGCGCTCCCAGCTCCCGGGGAGGTGCAAAACGGGATCTTGGCCGCGTGGGAACACGGATGTCCCTCTGGAGAAACCACCTCCAGCCACGCGGCCCCCTCCAAACTCGCTCCCTCCAGGGAGAGCTCAGAGCCCCTTCCAGGGCCTGAAGGGGCTCCAGGAGAGCTGGAGAGGGACTGGGGACAAGGGATGGAGGGACAGGACACAGGGAATGGCTTCCCGCTGCCGGAGGGCAGGGATGGATGGGATATGGGGAAGGAATTGTTCCCTGGGAGAGCGGGCCATTCGCAGGGCTCTGGGGACAGCAAGCCCCCTCCCTCCACCATGGGAATGGGATGTGTGCCACCCCTGTCCCCTGCCCTGTCCCAGCTTTCCTGGTGGGCCGCCCCCAAATCTGGCTCAAAATGCAGCTCCTGAGCCAAATCCATCGGGATCCAGGGGCTCATGGGAAGGTCATGCTCTACATCCAAGGATGCAGAGCCCGCCTGGAGCATGGAAACCGGAGCGTGGACTCCTGTGCCTAAAGCAGAAGTGTTTATTACTGACGGAATTATTTCTGTGGGGTGCAAAGCGGGGGCTCAGGGGCTCATCCCTCCCCAGGGCCGTGCTCCGAAGTCCCACACCCCTGGGAGCGCTCCCACCTCCTTCCTCGGAGAATCCCTCCCACATCGCTGCATGTTTGCGTGAGGGTTTCTCCTCTTTCCAGTCTTGCCACTGATGCATTGGGAATTGTTTTCCTTCCTTTTCCCTTTTCCTTGGCAGAACCTCTTCGTTCCCAGCGGAGCCCTCACGGATCTCCAGAGTTACCAGAATTCCCGTTTTGGCTCCTGCATCGCCGCTGTTCCCGACCTCAACCAGGACTCCTACAACGACCTGGTGGTCGGGGCCCCTCTGGAGGACGAGCACCAAGGAGCCATTTACATTTTCCTTGGATTCCAGGAGACCATCCTGAAGAAGTACAAGCAGGTGGGGTGTCCTCGCGTTTGGTTTTCCTCATCCTTCACGGGAATAAATGTAATTTGTCCCTATTTGGAGGACGGATGGAGCAGGCCACATCCACACCCAGGATTTAATTGTTAATTATTATGGCCAGATATTCCCTCTTTTGAGACATCCAAGACAAAATGTTGGAATTCAAGCGCTGGAACAGCAGTGGTGGAGTCCCCATCCCTGCTGGCATTTAAGATGTGTGGATGTGGCACTTGGGGACATTGGTGGTGGCCTTGGCAGCGCCGGGGGATGGTTGGACTCAACAACCTTGGATGGCTTTTCCAACCTAAATCATTCCATGGAATAGCAGGAAAAAGGCTTGGAATTAGAGGCAGTGTTTAGCATTGCAAGGGATTGCTATAGACTTATTAATTAATTACAAATAAATAAATAATTTTTATTTATTTATTACACTTTTGATAAATATTAAATACACAGGGTAAATCCAGTAGGAATCTTGGATGGTGTCTCCAAAGGGAAACTGCTCTCATTCCCTGGAAAATCGTGTTTAGTACAACCACTTGGAATGGGGAATTTTCAGCGGCGAGGTGCAGTCAGCCTGGCAAACCCTTGGCAGGCAGGGATGCTCCTGCTGGAATCCAGCCTGGATTGTTCCCATTCCTTTCCAGCGGATCGCGGCCGCCGACCTCGCTCCGGGCCTGATGTATTTTGGATGCAGCATCCACGGGCAGCTGGATCTGAACGAGGACGGGCTCGTGGACTTGGCCGTGGGCTCCCTGGGGAACGCCGTGGTGCTGTGGTGAGCCAGGGATCCTTTGCGCCCTCTCCCGATTTCCTCTGCCCACATCATGCCGACATTTTTCCAGGGAAAACCGATCTCCCAGCAGTCCAATCCATCTTTCCAGAAATTCTGATCTCCCAGCCATCCGATCCATCTTTCCCAAATAACGACCCCCTGTCCAACAGGGCTGTGGGATCTCAGTGCCCGCAGGCCCTAAAAAGATGCCAGAGCTGGTTTTCCATTGAGTTTCATCCATAGTTCTCCAGAAGTTCCAAACAGATTTGTGGGGGTTTGCCCGGGATCCCTCTGGCCTGGTTTAATTAGAGCAATATTTCCCAAAATTAATTAATGTCCGGGGAGTGCCTTGAAGCTGTTGGGATGGAAGGTGGCCGTGCCCAGCTGGGATGGGTCACCCTGGGCTCCGCTTGGAGAGGGCCTTGGGTCTTCCTCAACTTCCTGAGAAAAGGAGGGAAAAGGGCAAACCTGGAGCTGTGGGAGACCCCAGGATGTCCCATCCCGTGCCAGATCCCACGCATGCCCTCTCCCCGCCCCGCAGGTCCCGCAGTGTGGTCCAGATCAACGCCAGCCTCCGCTTCGAGCCCCCCAAGATCAACATCTTCACCAAGGACTGCAAGCGCAACGGGAAGGAGGCCACCTGCATGAGGGCCTTCGTCTGCTTCACCGCCCTCTTCCTCTCCGCCCACTTCCAGACTGCCACCGTGGGTAAGGACAAAATCCCAGCTCCTGCCTAGCTCAGGTCTCCGGCCCCATGGAAACACCCAGCTTTTGGGATGGAAACCATCCAGGAGCTTGGAGGAGCGCGCGTGTCCCTCCGCCACGTCCCTTTGGCGTCACCCTCCCAGTCCCGGGTTTGTCCCTATCCTGGCCGAGCCTCCGGGTTCTGGTGATGGTCCTGCCGAAAGAAACAGGCCCAGGATAAATCCCACCTCATCCCTCACCTATTCCCTGGGCTGTGCTCTCCCGGGGTTTCCTTCCCGTGCTCCGCGTGACGGGAATGTCACCCCAGCGGGACAGGAGAGGACGTGCCCGGCCCGCGTTCCGCAGGGCTCATCCGTCCCTCCCGCCGCAGCGGCGGGACACATCTGCCGGCCAGATGTGCATGTTTCCCTAATATCCCAGGGAATCTGTGGAGCTGGCCAGCTCTCCTGTTAAACCCTTGGATGGTGCCGTGACCCCGAGTCCACGCGGCGGATTCCTGGGAGTCAGCGCAGCAGGGAAGCGATAGCGGCTCAGCCCCTGCAAGCCGGCAGCAAATGCTGGCAAAGGAAAATCGGGATCCAAAGCCAAAGGGAAAAATTCCCATCCCCCAGAGCAAGAGTTTTGTTTTGTGCTGTCAAATCTAGTGTTTTTCTCCCTCCTGCTGTCCCTGTGGGATAAAAACTGAGTGGGATTTCCTTATTTATTTGATTTTACCTTTATTTCCACTTGGAAGAGTCACCCCCTGGATGAGCCCCTCTGCTCTGGAGCCAGGCTGGGAGAGCTGGGGGTGCCCAGCCAGGAAAAGAGAAGGATCCAGGGAGAGCTCAGAGCCCCTTCCAGGGCCTGAAGGGGCGCCAGGAGAGCTGGAGAGGGACAGGGGACAAGGGATGGAGGCACAGGACACAGGGAATGGCTTCCCACTGCCAGAGGGCAGGGATGGATGGGATATTGGGAAGGAAGTCCTGGCTGTGAGGATGGGGAGGGGCTGGGCTGGAATTCCCAGAGGAGCTGTGGCTGCCCCTGGATCCCTGGGGAGTGTCCAAGGCCAGGTTGGACAGGGTTGGAGCAGCCTGGGATAGTGGGAGTTGTCCCTGCCCATGGAAGGGGCTGGAATGAGACAGAGTTTAAGGTCTTTCCAACCCAAACCATTCTGGGGTTCTGGGGTTCTCTGAAATCCCTGCTTGGTGCTGGGTTGGGAATCTCCAGTTTCTTTCCAACAGCAGTGCAGGAAGCAAAGGATCTCCATAAATCATCCAGGTGGGCTCCGATGCCTCCAGACCAGCATGTGAACATGTGAGAGGCAAATAATTCCATTCCCGCACAGATTTTCCACAGGGTCTTGAAAGAATTCATTTCTTAAACTCCTCCTTTGGAGAGGGGAGGCTTTTCCCGGAGCCGTCTGTCAGCAGCAGGCTGTAACCTGATTTCCCTGGATGTCCCTCAGCAGGGAACGGGCACCGGGGCCGCTCTTCGCCCCGGGACCGGGGTGCGTGGTGGCCCCGCGGCCTGAGCCGTGCCTGTCCCCGCAGGGCTCAGGTACAACACGACCATCGACGAGCGCCGCTACTCACCCCGGGCACACCTGGACGACGGCGGGGACAGGCTGGCACAGCGGGGGCTGGAGCTGCCGGCCGGGCAGGAGCTCTGCCACGCCCTGCCCTTCCACGTCCTGGTGAGCGCTGGGTGGCACGGGGCAGCACGGGGCCTCCTCAGCCAGCCCCGAGATGCGGCCCTCGGTGGCTTCCCGGGGTGGGAATGAGCCTCATCCCGCCGGATTCCCTCCCTCTGGTTCAGTGCGGTCAGGGATGGAGCTGCCAGCGCGTGGGTCCCCGAGCAGGACAGCATCGCAGGCCCAGCTCCCGCGTGCTCTGTGTCCTCGGGGAGGGCACGCGCTCCTGATCCCGGGCTCAGGCTGCTTTTCCCGCTCCAAAATCGGGAACGCTCTCTTTTTCCATCGGGAATCGAGTGTCCCCGTGCCAGCCCCCGGCGGAGTCCCCCTGTGTCCCCTCGAAGCCGGCAGGGTCCCACCCGCGGGTGCAGAGCTGGTGAATCCCTCGCTCGCAGGGAACAGCTGATGCACGGACCTGGCCAAACCCAAACATTCCCAGGGAATGAGGAGAACCTTGAGCAGGCCAGGCAGGCCCGAGCTGCCAGACTGGCCCAGCCCCAAGCCCCGGCCTGAACTGCCGTGAACTTTTGGGAAATTTGAGGCTGGAGCTGGAGCTCGTGATTTAGCCCAAAAAACATCTCCCTTCAGAGCATCCCTTTGCAAGGCAAAGGAAGAGCTCCTGGGGGCTTCCAGAGGGCAGGGATGGATGGGATATTGGGAAGGCATTCCTGGCTGTGAGCGTGGTGAGGCCCTGGCACAGGAATTCCCAGAGAAGCTGTGGATCCCTGGAAGTGTCCAAAGCCAGGCTGGACAGGGCTGGGAGCGACCTTGGAGCACGGGATGTTTTGTCCCTACATCCCAGCGTGGGTTGGGGCTGCAGGACAGACCCGAGGCCTTTGAGGGACACCCTGAGGTGCTGCCCACCCCAGGCAGCAGCCCTGGGCTCCTCTCCGACGTTGTCCGTGTGCCACAGGACACAGCTGACTACGTGAAGCCGGTGACGTTCTCCATCGACTACGAGCTGGAGCACGCCGAGCGCGGCCCGATGCTGGATGACGGGTGGCCCACCTCGCTCAGGGTCTCTGTAGGTAGCAGCTGCCACCTCCCAAAGTGCCACCTCCCAAGGTGCCACCTTCCGGAGTTATCTCCGGGGGAATCGTCACCGAGCTGCTCTCGTTGTCCCCTCAGGTCCCTTTCTGGAATGGCTGCAATGAGGACGAGCACTGTGTCCCCGATCTGGTGCTGGATGCCAGGAGTGACATTCCCAGTGCCATGTGAGTAGGTGACCCAGAGGATCCTCCAAGAGTGTCACCAGCTGGGGGAGGCTCCAAAACCCAGCCCCAATCCATGCTCCATAAATTCTGTCATCGCTGGTCCTTCATCCAGCATCACCACAAGGCTCATCCAAGCCCTCCATGAGGTGCTCCTTGGCATTCTGAGCCTCTTCCTGCTCCCTGTCTGGGATGAATCTGTGGTTTTTCAGGGAATCCACAAACCAGCTAATATTTGGTGCCATGGTGATGAGTTCCAGGGATACAAATCAGGAAATAACAGGGAATAACTGCAAGGCTGGCATTACCCACCTGGCAATTACGGGCTTGACTCATGGAAACAATTCCACACTGCAGCGCCGCGGTTAAGGAGCTATTAAAGCTTATCCCTGAATCCAGAGGAGGCCCTGGAGCTGCTCCGAGGGCTGGAGCCCCTCTGGAGCCAGGCTGGGAGAGCTGGGAATGTTCACCTGGAGAAGGGGAAGATCCAGGGAGAGCTCAGAGCCCCTTGCAGGGCCTAAAGGGGCTCCAGGAGAGCTGGAGAGGGACTGGGACAAGGGATGGAGGGACAAGACACAGGGAATGGCTTCCCACTGGGAAAGGGGAGATTTAGATGGATATTGGGAAGGAATTCCTGGCTGGGAGGGTGGGGGGGGCTGGGCTGGAATTCCCAGAGAAGCTGTGGCTGCCCCTGGATCCCTGGGGAGTGTCCAAGTCCAGGCTGGACAGGGCTTGGAGCCACCTTTGCTAATGGCATGGGATCTGCTTTTTCCCTACATCCCAGCTGTCCCAAGCATTCCTAATAATGTTTGAGAAACCTTCACACCATTGGCCAAAAATCCCAAAATTATGGACAATGAGAGGAATTTGTAATTCCTCTTTCAGCACAGCAGGACAGAGGGAGAGCAGGGATTTCGTGCACTGCCCATGGACATAAAATCCCAGGAATGCCCCTTCTTGCAGGGAATTCTGCCGGAGGGCACTGCGGAGGGGGGACTGCTCGGCCTTCAGCCTCTCCTTCGACGCCTCCGTCTTCGTCATCGAGAGCAGCAGGAGAAGGGTGGCCGTGGAAGCGACGCTGGAAAACCGCGGGGAGAACGCCTACAGCACCGTGCTCAACATCTCCTTCTCCAGGAACCTCCAGTTCGCCAGCCTGATCCCCAAGGTGAGGCTCCCGGGGGAGATCCAGGCCTTCCCGGAGGCGCCGCTGGTCCCGGCCCGATGAGGAGGCTGCAGCCTGAAGCAGAGCCCCGATCCGGCTCCATCCCTCATAAATCAGAGCTGTTTATGGGCTCAGCTTCTAAGCACTTCCAGCTCTTTATTTTGGAAATACAAAAACGTTTAAGAGCCTGAGCGAAGGTCAAACCCAGAGGAAATTATTTCCCTCTATTTTTCTCCTCCAGTTGTTTAAAGCTGCTCCCTGCACATGGCCAAGTTCCCGTCAGGAATGAGTTTTTGCAGCTGAGAAATAACTCCTGGAAGTAGGGGCCGACCATGGGAACACGGCCACAGCTCAGCACCGAGCCGGGCGATGCCACCTCTCCGTGGCTTTCCCTGGATGATCCCAGAGTGCCCCATCTGCCCCCAAAAATTTCACCCCCACACTCCCTCGATCTTGGAGTAACTCCTCCCTATTCCCAGCGAGGTTTGGGAATGTGCTGATGCTGCTGAGCCTTCCCTCACCCCCCCATGACTTCATCCCCGCCCGCAGATCCCATCTCCGTTGTTTTTCTCCGAGCCGTGCCAAGGGAAAATTGTGGGGCTCGTTGCCCACAAAACAAGAAAAATGCATTTTTTGGAGATTATTCCAAATGAAGTGAGGGGAGCAGGGAAAATCCCTGGGATGATGCGGAACAGAAAGCACCGGGCAGCAGTGGTTGTAGGGAATATTTGCAGCTGGTCGTGGAAGAGTCACGGATAACGGGCTCCTGGCTGCTGCTCCTTATAAAGGAACATCCAGAGGGGATGGATATCTGTGCCATGTAAATAAAAAGTTGCTGTGGCCCCAAAAAGTCCATAATTTCAGCAGGTAAGCGGGAGAAGCTCCAGGCTGTTGCTGGCGGCTGGTGCTGGGATATTCCAGCTCCTGGGCAGGACTTCCCTGGTGGCAGTGTTTCAAACTGAGAGCCTTGTGGGGTCAGACACAGGGATAAAAGCTGGAATAGCTCATCCCCTCATGGTGAGGTGGACACCCGCTTACAACCAGGCTACAACCTCTGGTAGGGTTGTGGAGGAGGCAGAGTAGGGTTGGTGTCCCATCCCATCCCATCCCATCCCATCCCATCCCATCCCATCCCATCCCATCCCATCCCATCCCATCCCATCCCATCCCATCCCATCCCATCCCATCCCATCCCATCCCATCCCATCCCATCAGGGCTTTGCGATAGGCAGGAGCTTCTCCAGCCTGGCTGGAGAGATGGAAAGTTTTCCAGGAATGTAGGTGTTGAGGTGAGGGAGTTCCAACTTAGCTGGTGGCCATGCAGGATAACAGCTCATGTTATGCCTCGGTGCTTCCCAAAGACTCCTCATCACAGAAAAACCAGGAATGGCAGGAATAATCAGGTTCATTCATTCACTGCAGTTAAATTCATTCACTGCTGTAATTAAATTCAGAAACAGCATTTAAATCAGGAACTGGAAATTGCTTGGTAGAGATGGCCCTTCCCAGGAACTTCCATGAATGAATGGGAGGGATTCCCAGCTGCAGTGAGCAGGTTGATTGGCTGGATGATCCACTGGATGGGTTTTGGTTGTTGGTTGGTCGTTGGTTGGTTGGTTGTTGGCTGGGTTTTGGTCATTGGTTGGTCATTGGTTGGTCATTTGTCAGTTGATTGTTGGTTGGATTTTGGTCACTGGCTGGTCATTGGTTGGTTGATTGTTGGGTAGTTGGTCATAGGTTGGTCATAGGTTGGTCCTTGGTTGGTTGGTCATAGGTTGGCTGGTGGTTGGCCATCGGTTGGCTGGTCATTGGTTGGTTGGTCATAGGTTGGTCATTGGTTGGTCATTGGTTGGTCATTGGTTGGTTGGTCATTGGTTGGTTGGTCATTGGTTGGTTGGTGGTTGGCCATCGGTTGGTTGGTCATTGGTTGGTTGGTCATAGGTTGGCTGGTGGTTGGCCATCGGTTGGTTGGTCATAGGTTGGTTGGTTGGTTGTTGGTTGGTCATAGGTTGGTCATAGGTTGGCTGGTGGTTGGCCATCGGTTGGCTGGTCATTGGTTGGTTGTCTCCCCAAAGCCAAGGCCCATGTTGAGCCCCTCGGGTGTTTCCCGTTTCCCAAATAGCCGGCTCCCGGGGCTCATTCCCGGTGTCCCATTTCAGGACGACGCGGACATCAACATCGACTGCGCCAGCGACGACAGACACCCCACGCGGAGGCTGTGCAACGTCAGCTACCCCTTCTTCCGCGCCAAGGCCAAGGTAGGGCATTCCCAACTCCCAGCTGCTCCTTCACCCGCGGGACACGGACCCTCTGCCCCGGCGGTCACATCTGGGCCACGCCAAACAGGATTTTAAAGATAAACTTTTGATTTCTTCCCTTTTGGAGTTTGAAAGGCATCCTGGGGAAGCTGGGATGGTTGGGAGCCTGCCCTGGTGCTCGGGAGAGCCCCAAAATCCAACCCAGCTCCTCCAGCCCTTTGGGAAAATTTAGTGTTGGCTTCAAACCACTGATGGGAACTTCCCTGAGCTCATTCCCTGCAGGATGAGGCTCCTTCCCTGCCTGAGAGGTTTTCCTTGCTCTGAGGTGCCTCTGGATCCTGCTGGGAGCCTGCCCAAGGCCCCCTGGGTGGTGGCATCCTCCAAACCAGTGTTCCCAGTATTTGGGATGAGCCCAGACCCAGTTTATCATTTTTATAAGCCATAAATCCCTTTGGAAACATCAAATTCAGGGATAAGTGTGGGGAGGAAAAGTGGGGAGATGCAGCCGCTGAGGATCCACATGGAATTCCCCCTCCCCACCCCACACTCCCGTGGGAAAAGGGACCAGCACCAGCGGGATCTGCAGATAAAATCTCCCCAGCTCCCGTATCCGTCTGAAACCTTTCCTGGATAATGATGGATGAGCCTCAGGCACCAGGCGCGGCTTTAAAGCTCCCAAAAATCCCGGTGGGATGCCTGTGGCTGCAAGCGGAGCGCGGCTCCCCATGACCTACGGGGGCTGGGAATGCATCCCGGGCCATCAGGTAGCGCCGGGCCTGCCAAAACAAAGACGGGCTGGAAATGGAATTTTGGCCCCGGAGCAGCGGGAGCTTTAATATTCCAGTCAGCTGTGCCGGCCCAGACGGTTTGAGGTCACCGCAGATGTGACATTTATCACATTTATCCCATTTCACTGGGCTTGGCTCTCTCCAGCTGCCTCCCCTTCCCGCCGATCCCGGGCCCCCGGAGGAATCTGCTTCCAAAGGGAGCCGCTCGCTGCTCCGATCGCAGGGAAAAACAATTCCTGCAAATCTCCTCTCTGCCTGGAAGGGCTCTGCTCGGTCCCGGTGGGATTGGGAATGGTGTCACCCGCAGGGTCCCCTGCTCAGCACTTGGGGCTTTATTCCCGCTGATGTTTTTCCCGATGTTTTTCCCTGCTCCACAGGTCGCTTTCCGCCTGGATTTTGAATTCAGCAAGTCCATCTTCCTGCAGAGCATGGAGATCTACATGGTTGCCAGCAGGTCTGGGGATGCTTTCTCCCTCTGGAATCACAGAATCATGGAATGGTTCGGGCTGGAAGGGACCTTAAGGGCCACCAGTCCCACCCCTTTCCACACCTTCCCCTATCCCAGGCTGTCCAACCTCGGACACTTCCTGGGATCCAGGGGCAGCCGCAGTCTCTGGGCACCCCGGGGTGCTGCCAGCCTCCCTTGGGATTCCTTCCTCCAGAGCCAGAGGCTTTCCATGGAATAACCCCACGGAGAGCCGGTTGCTGAGGGTTATCCCAGCCCTGCGCTCCCAAACCTGGCTATTTTTATTTATCTGGGGATTTATAGCCATGATTTTTCCGTGCCTGTGGAAGCTGCCAGGCTCTGCTGGATCTCCAGCCATCACTGCTTTCTCATCCATACTCCCACTGCAAATATTTCCCGGGAAAAAGATCTCCTAATAATTTTGCGAAACTCTCCTTACTCCCAGTTCCTGCACAGTAGAGATGTCCCACAGGGAAATGAAACTTCATTAATTAATTAATATTTAAATTTTTTAAATTTTTTTAAACTTTTTTTTTAATTTTAATTTTTTAATTTGGATTTTTTTTTTTTTTAATTTTAATTTTTTAATTT
>VXAZ01002573.1:0-25215 GCA_013399875.1 Gymnorhina tibicen
ATGACTGTGACTTTTTTCTCAATATTGCCGCTATTTTCCTCAAAAAATAAAAGTTAAAAATAAATGAACAAACAAACAAAAAACCTCCAAAATAAAGCAAAAACAACTCCACAAAAACAAAACAAACAAAAAAAACCAAGACAAAACAAAACAAACAGAAAAACCCAAGAAAAAAAACACCAAAAAAAGGGAAAAAAACAAGCAAAGAAACCAAAACAAAAACCAAACCAAAACAAAACCAAAAAACCACCAAAACCAACCCAAAACCCTCAAAAACCCACCAGTGATAAATGCAGTGGGAAATATGCCCATTTATAGTGACTGAATCTTGGCAGGAAGATACAAGTGGATAAAACAATTAACTGTGACTAAGGATTTGCCAAAGACTTGTTTTGAAAATATTCATAGGGTTTCTAAAATAAAGTAAAACTATTTGAGTAAGAATGAAAAATGGGCTAATTAAATTGTTACATTTATTTCTAGTCTTTGGGTATTCAATAATGCTTACTCAATGATTTATTTAATATTTGTGTCAAAGTACATTTTTACATGTGTCCTTGTTTGCTTTCAAAGTACAATGCTTTCAAATCTTTCTCCACTTAGGAAATATTTGTTTTTAACTTAATGAGATTAAATGGAAGTTTCCAAAGTTGCAAGACACTTGAACACCTCATTCTCTCAGTATCCTGATTTCATTTCAGAACAGAAATGCTAAATGCTAGCCTTTATTTTGTGTTGCAAATTTTTTTTATATTTGAAGGATTTGTCTCAGGAGCACTTAAATAATTATAGCAATAAATTATCTGAATGCTTATGAGTGAGGGAATTACTTAACCATGTGCAATAGCACTGTATTTTGATATATTTAGGTCAGGTTAGCTTTAAGTTACGGTTTCATTCTTTGATTTCCCATATGCCTACTAGTTGGCTTAAACAGCAGAATCCATTTCGTTATTATCTTTATTAACCTTACAGTGCAGGAGTGGCACAAGAAGAGCAAGTAATCCACAGTTACTAAGAGTCCAATTCAGGTAAACAGGAATTGATCAATATCAATTGACTATGAGTCTTTTGCCAAACTACAGCATACTCAGCATATTTGTAGATGAAAAGGACAGCTCATCAATTCCAATTTAAAAAATTAAAATCAATTAAAAACTGCAGGAGAAATGTAGATCAAAAAGAAAATTTCTCATTTTTAAGTATGTGGAACTTGCTTGTGACACTTAATTCTTTTTCCTTTACATTATATTTCTTCAAAGAGACATTATGTTCATGGTCCATTCAAATGGAAAATCTAATGAAAGGATATGTTAAAAAAAGTGACTCCTTCAGGCCCCTCAACATAGTGAACTCATTTCGATCTCAGTTCTCTGAGAGATTATTGAGCCCCACCTGAGCTATGAAGAGACACTGTGGCCTTTGGGAAATTATCTGTAATGGATGCTCCAACACCACTCCGTGATTTCTGCATTGTTTTTCCTAAAAGAAATAATAATTATTTTGTTAAAGTTTGATTTTCCATATAATATCCAGGTAAAAATAAAGTACTGAGGGCTGTGACATTCTTTGCAGCTAGAGTAAGATGTTTATCTCCTTACTTACCCATTCACAGAAATGGCAATATCTGTCATTTCCATAACCTGTAATCTTTACTGATCTTAGTTATAATACGTAAAAAAACCCAAACAAATAAGCTTACAGTCTTAAATCTTTCTCCAAAGCTAAAAGACTTATTGATTTTATTGGCTTTTCTGTTATTCTTCAGGACTTCTATTATTCTTCCTAGACAAAATATTCTGTCATTCAGTTTCTGTGTTAATTATTGAAGGAGCACAGGGATGTAGATAGAGCACATAAAAACTTGCTTCAACCTCCCAATTAATGGTTAAGACAACTAAAATATGTGTGAGAGTGTGTTTTGTATCTTTATGTTTAATTCTTAGTTTGTGTCTCTTGCCATGATTTCTATCCATTGCAGTGTTTCTTATTTTACAAATTTTGATCTGTTCTGACCTGTATATTAAAAAGAAAATCCTCTCAATAACCTGTTAAAATTGTTCTAACCTCTTCTGTCTGCAAAAGATTTTCAAAGTAAATTGTTCAGTGACTTACTGGCCCTAACTGTATTTTCTCTTCAGACAGAGAAAAGGAAAGAAGCAAAAATGTTAATGCAGTGGTCAGTATTTCTGAGCTGCTTTCTCCAGTATATTTTTGATGCAAATTGGTTGCTGTGATATGCAAATGTCTATTTGTTTTTCTTCTGGTTTTGGCTTAGAAGAAAAACTGGAGGAGCTGTTTTTTAGTGCTAAATAGTGTATATTATCCAAACCTGCTTTGCAGAAGGCATTAATGTACCTGTCAAATATGTATTTTTCTAAAACTATTGAGAATAATGAGGTAGGATTATTACTCATACTGTGTATGCCTGCATTGAAGGCACTTTATTAACTACAAACATAGGTAGCATTATGAGTTCATCAGTTTTCAGACAAAGGGTTGCAAACATTATCCGCTAAATTTCTGATGAAAGTACATCATTTTGTATTGAATTAGTCAGGGTCAATAAAAAGTGGATTTTGTTGTCAGGACAAAAATGTGCTTTAACATTATTTAAATAAAAACTTTTTAGAGTATAAAACAAAAATGCTGTCTTAAAATGTTGTAAGACAACAGTGGCTGAACTTTTGTTTTGCTTGATAATATCATAAGGCTGTCTCTGTAGACAGAGAAGTTGTGAGAGAAGACGGTTTTCACAGCAGTTAAAATGCATTAAAGGATTGTGGCAAGGCAGTTCCAAGCTCAACACACATTATGATCCATTGTCAGTCTCATTTCACAGAAAAAATCTGAAATTTTAATGCATGTTATAAACAAAGAGGGAAGCTGAAGTAACATGTTGAACTTACCCAGTCCATTACTTGATCGGATGGGTCACTTCACAGATAGGGAGTTAGAAAGATAGTCAGTTCCTTCTTTACCCCTGTTTTTAACACTGGTGGTGGACCCTTGGGCCACTGCATTCTTTAACTGGAAGACCATGACTGGGGGTTGATAAACTCTCAGATGATTCTGACCTTGTTCAAGACTTGCTGCTCCAGCTGGATGCATATAAATCTCTGGTCTCCAGAGGAACTCATCTCAGCGTACTAAAAGTGCCAGCTGGTGTCACGGTGGGACCTTTCTCCATTATTTTTCTATGGTCTTAGGTGTCTGGAAAGGTCCCAGTTAACGGGCAGCTGGCAAAAGTTGTTCCAGTGTTGTGATCTGATTATTGAAATTGTTGGAGAGATGTCTCAGTATGGATTTTCTTTAATGGTAAATGTGACAGAGACAGAGAAAGAAACAGGAAAAGAGGTGGTGGTGGGGAGAACGAGTGACAAATCTCACTGATCCTCTTCTGGTCTTCTTGGTATTAAGAGATCACAAAACATAGTGTCCAGTAGATTATTATACATTTGGGGGAGGTGGGAAAAACTGCCCCCTCCCTGGTGGGGGAGAGGGGGCAAATTTTACACTCTTGCAACGACTCTGAATTTGTTGCATCACTTTGCATCACATGCTGTTGTCTGGTGCAAGGCGTCAGGAATCAGTCTGGGTGTGCTTTTGGGGTCTTTGATGGCTTATCAACCTCCTCAGCTGCCCTGCACATGAATGTCCCATCAATGTCCTGTGTGCATGCAACCTTCCTGGGATGGGAGGTTTTACAGCTGAGCCAGTTTGTGTAAGGAGGATGGGTGTTCACTCCCCCTGACCAGAGGTAATGCCGCACACAAAACTCTCCTCCTCCCCTTTCGGTTGGGTTGAAGGCTGCAAACCTTTCCTCAGCAGTTAGGTCTGTGGGCTATGGCCTCCCCCACCCCAAACACAGCCAGGGGTGATTTTCAGGACAGCTGCTGGGTTTGTCTTTTTTTTTGGATGATTTGTTTACTTCTCCCTAGACTTGGGACAATAATTGGATAATTGAACAATTATGTCACCTTTCTATCTTATCTCAAGTTCTCTTTAGTGGCTTAACTCACAGTCCAAAGTTCCAGTCAGGAGGCATCTTCAGGGAGGGGAGAGCTTTGATGGTCAGGACTTCTTTACACAGTTTTGCCATAATGGGAAGAAAGTCCTTCGTAACCATATCCAAGCCACTAACAATAACGTTTCAGCCTCACACCCAGTTTTCAGAAGGTTAAAAAGGAGGAACCTGATAATTATAAGCCTGTCAGTCTCACTTCAGTGACTGCCAAAAATGTGTAGGCTGTTTTAGTCTGGGAGATCTTGACAAACACTTAAGAGACAATGCAGCCACTGCTAGTCACAGCCAGCTTGAGTTCACAAGGATAAGGTCTTGCTCACTTAACTTAATTTCCCTATGACAAGGACACCTATCTAGGTGACCAAGGGGAGCCAACAGATGTGGTGACTTGGGATTTTAGCAAAACTTTTGATTCTGTGTATCGCAGTGTCCTTCTGGATAAAATGTTCAACCTGTAATGTAATGGGTGAATTAGCAGATGGATCTGGTCCAAAGAGTTGCAGTGAAGGGGGTTACAACAAGCTGTTGGCCAAGTCACCAGCTGGGTTCCCCAGAGCTTAGTTTTAGAGCCAGTGCTCCTGAAAGTTTTTGTAAATGATCTGGACACAAATCAAATATGCCTTAAAATTAGTTAAATAATGATATTAAATGAGGAGTGGCTGTGGATTCCCTTGAGGGTAGAGAAAACTTGCAGAGAAATTTGGATATAGTAGAAAGCTGTCTTTCTATATTTTCTTATTTGGATATATTTCTGTATTTGGATATAGTAGAAAGTACTCACCAATTGTATGCTATTTAGAAGAGCAAGTGACAGCTTCTCCACCTAGAATGGGGTAATTCTGCTTCTAAATACAGGTTGGGGGATAAGAGACTTAAGAGAGACCCACAGAAGGAGATACTCAAGGGGTGAAACGGAGAGGGAGGTTCTGATCTTCTCTAGTGACCACTGATAGGGTGCGAGGAAATAGAATGAAGCTGCATCAGGGGAAATTCAGACTGGGCATTAAGAAAACGTTCTTCACTGAGACACTGGAATAGATTCCCCAGGTATGTGGTCATGCTACCAAACTTGTCAGAAGAAAATGGATGATGCTCTTCATCATACAGTTTAGTTTCAGGTAGTTCTGTCATGAACCTAAAGCCATATCCCTGTGAGTCCCTTCCAACAGGAGATATTCTATGATTTTGTGATTCTATGACTTCTCACAATACAATGAAAAAATCTAATTTTCGTAAGACTTTTATAAGAGAACTATGGAATTATTGAGCTAAAATCCATGAGAACATTATCTAATGATACTGTACAACATAATTTGAAGCAATATAAAAAATACAGTACATTAAAATATTGTTCTAATTATACGTCTAATTTCATATCTGAACATATACTGCTCTTTCACAGAGCAGATAACCTAATTGATAGCAGTTATTAACAAATGGTCTTCTCTGTTTTTCTTTTAGTTATTCACTGTAGGCCTTAAGAGACATAACATCAGGCTGGTAGGATGAATATTGCCGTAAGAGTTACTTTCTTCTAAATTTTTAAAAATTTTGACATGTATCAATTTACTCAGCAGTTTATAGAGTAGATACTGCACAGAAACAGTACAACCTCTTTCTTCAGTGAGCAGGGCATTTTCTAGGCAGGCAAGAACAAGTTGTGTCTTCCATCTGACTGCAAATTTGAGACCTAAATTTACAGGCATCTAGCATAAGAAGTGAATGGGGATTTGGCAATGGATTTTCTGGGCAGGAAAGAGGGCTTCAGATTTTCTGGGCAGGAAAGAGGGCTTCAATTTCTGATTTGCCCTTAATATGTATAAGAGCAAAGCACTTGTAATCTCACTGTTGAAGATTCCTCCACAGAAGTACCTGGAAATACAGTCCTCCTTGTTATTCTAGAATGTCTTCTACAATTTCATTTTTCAAATTATGCACATTTAGAGAAATAAAAATGACATGTTAGATCTGAGAGAAATGTTCCCTTAGTGACAGGTACTGAACCTACACTAATCTATGATTTGTTAGTCAGATAAAATGTTAGTAATATGAACACTGAATGGATGTTTTTGGTGTTCACTGAAAGAGAAATATCCATTCCTGGTGGTTGAAGAAGTCAAACACTTGCAGTACTAAACCTGGATTATAATATATTCAATTAAGTTAAATAATTTTTTCTGTCTTAATAAAAGAAAGTCCAGTGCTCAAGGTTGAACACTAGGAGTGTTTCAGCACAACGGCTTTCATGTGTGCCTAAAGGTTACACTCACGTTTCTTCTTTAAAACACTTTCAAGTGCTTTGCTTCTGGGAGTTATTATGGAAAACAGAATATCTGTTCTTTTTGTATTTTGTTTGCTCTTCAATACTGTTACCATGTTATAATTACAGTTAACGAATAACTGAAATTTGCTTTGTGCTTCACTACTCAAGCCTTCTGTCTAACCCATGTTTTCATCAGCAGGTAACCGTGTGACCTGACATCAGCAAACATACCCATGGCCCTACTAGCATTGATACGATTTACAAGAAAATATTTAACACTTCGGGGCTCAAACCAGATGGACACAGGCTTAAATGTGCATCAAACATAATTATTTTCTTAAACTCTTAACTGAGCACAATGGGTGTTATTCTTTTGTTGCAATTCATGAACCACATTTTAAAAAGCTAAAAGCAATTTGCCAACCAGTTGGCAGTAGGAAAACTAATAGCAAGAAGCTGATTTCTACATGCTGTTCTAATGATAATTAGGAGACCACCAATATTTCTGAAGAGAAAAATATGGTAAACAGTGAGATCTTCTAACCCAGTAGCATAAACTAGAAGTTGGTAAAAATAAAATCTGCTTAGACAAAGAACATTAAGAAGTATTGTGGTACTGTGATGAGAATAAAGTAGTAATTAGAAATGAATGATATAGGAACTCTCAGTCTCAGAGGTTGCCTAGAGACCAAATTCTATTCATTTTTATGAAGTGGAAAAATCTAAATGTCAAAGTTGTGAAGCTAGCAGAAAGGCAATTATTCAGAACACAGGATATTTTATGGAAAGAGCAAAGCTGACAATGCTTTAAGAAAATTAAGAATTTTTCTGAATGGTATGCTGACAGTAGTGTAGTTGCTGCCAATCTCATCAGCAATCTGCATATTCATGTTTGTTGCATCACTTAGTGGATTTCTTTGCTTAGCTGCTATGAGCCTGTCTTTCTTTAGGGATAAGTTACGTTTAAACATAGTATTTTTGACAGGTTTCCTCAGTCATCAGATAGGCAGTGGTCAGCTGCCCACTAGCTCCCTAAAACCAGCTGTGTGGAGAAGAGAATCTTAAAGGCAAAGGTGAGAAAAACCCATGTGTCAAGATAAAAACAGCTTAATAACTGAAGGAAAGAGATGAAAAACCAAACAAGTAATACAAAGGCAACCATTCACCATCTCCCACCAGCAGACTGATGCTCAGTCTCCAAGCAATGACAACATAGGAACAACTTCTCCCCAGTTTTATTGGTGACCATGATGCTTTTCGATACAGAATATCCCTTCAGTCAGGTGAGGTCAGCTGTCCCGTTTCTGTTCCCTCCCGGCTCTTGCTCACTCTGAGCCTATCTCTGGGATGGTGGCAGGCGTGGACTGAAAACGAAATAGAGAAGGCCTCACTGCCCTGTAGGCACGGCTGTGTTACACACAAGTGTGTCATCAACACTGTTTCAGAGATCTAAAACCATATGGGCTTCTGTGAGGGAAACCTACTCCTCTGCCAGATCCAAACTTGTACATACTTGTATCCAGAAACAGAAAAAAGACTCCAGTTTTAGCAAATTATGTTTGTAGTGAGATCTCAGTGGAGTTAATAAATGCTGTGCTGAGATTTTAGACAGAGAAATAAGGACTGTCAGCTGTATGGTATCCAGATGAATTGTCCAAATCAGTACAGTTTTTATAAATTTGGCTGACAGTAAAAATGTAAACAGACTTACTCTAGTTTTCATGACACTTTTACTTATGTATAAACACACTTGTTTGGTACAGAAGCACAGAAATTTGGTGGTGTTTCAGCTATCTTGTAGTAAGCCAAACTTTTTTCAAGTTGGTATGCCCAAAGGAGTGTGACCCTCAAACATTCTGCATTGCATGTGCTTATACCTCTGTTTTCTGATAAATAAAGCATTTATACACTTCTCTCAGCAACTAAATCACAGCTAGTGTATCTTTAGTATGTCAGAAAAGGGAATGGGGAAGGGCTGTGTATGTGAAATAAGAACATGAAATCCGGGAAATACTTTCTTAAGAAATTTGGGAGTGATATTACTAATCCACTTTTTAAAAAAATGTGCATTTTCCACCACTGAAAACCTAGAAAACCATTTGCAAGACTTCGTCACATAACTCTGGACATGAATCAAAAAAATGTTAAGATTTAACCCCTTTTTAGGATTAGAAGATCCACACAAAACAGCACATATTTAATAAGTATGCACACTTCCATATCTACATATATATACATACAGATACATACATACAGATACATACATACAAATACATATACATATGTACATAATGAAAAAAGCCTTTCCTCCAGAATACATATGAGAAAATCACAGTGTTTATTTTACTTTCTAGTTTACCTACCTGTAATCAACTCAGTAAGGTCGACTCACAGAGCAGACTCCTACAAAGTAGCACGTGGGAAACCGCAGTATGAAAAGCAGTAAAGTTACCTTATATAAATGTCAAATACATCTCCCATGTTATGTGGAAATTCTTCCTCTAGGAATTAATTTGGCATGCTGCCTTCTGACTTACTACAGTCAATCAGGAGAAGCATGGTTCTTTACAAACATACTTGCACATGGGTCAAGTAGGGTTACAGTTCACTGGAGATATAACTGAAAATATTCATATTTACTATTTAGCTTAGGTTTTGTACTGTTGTCCTTTTTTTTTTTGTTCCTGTACTATGGAACTGCTGTCTTTTAATTTTTAGAATGGCACTGTGTTCATTAATTTACTGTAGATTTTAGGGGCTTCAGAGAATAACAGACTTTTGCCCCAGGCTATGCAGTGATAGTATAGCTGTTCAACAGTATCTGTAAAAGATCTCTTAATTTAAAAATAAAAGTTAGTCACAGAGAGTTGCAGTTTTAGAAAAGCTGAGATACCAAAATTATGATCTCTAAATATTTATTTGAGAGTGATACTGGGAGTCTTAAAATACACAAAAACCAAACAAAACAACAAAACCAAGTAGATAATTTTATTCTTTTGGGAGTAAAAAAACACATGAAAAAGCTTTAGAAACTTGGAACCTTTTACAGAAAACCTCCTGAATTGTGGGTTTTTTCTAAGAATGGAACTAGAACTATAATAGAAAAAAGCTGATCTATTAAGTTAATTAGGGCACTTTCAAGTCAATTCACAGCTCATGTGTATTTATTCAACCTGACCTTGTTATATTGCAATTTTTCCCATAGGCCATGATGTTTCACTTGACAGTGGACGCTGATCCTGTCACTGCAACTCCTGCTGGCAGAGGGAAGACTGCAAGCAGAAAGAGGGCAAAAGCTGTGTGAACTACAGATCCTCCTGGCAATCTAATAACTTTGAAAGCCACAGCATAGTGTTAGGTCAAGACAAAACCTCATAAACCTAAACAAACAAGTAAATTTTTTTAACTGTGCTTTGATGAAAATTTGAAGTGCTTTTACAATGCCTTTTAAGATGAATATGTGTTTACCAGGCACATTTCTTTCCATATCTATCTATCTATCTATCTATCTATCTATCTATCTATCTATCTTTATCCACTCTTGATCATATGCGCTATGAAGCTACAAAGCTGGATACCCTTGATAGGAATGTTGTCTTCAAGAGGAAATTAAACTCAAGGTTGTTTCTGGAAGGATATTATGTATTAAAAAAATCTCTTCAATTCAGTCTGAGTTTTAAATGAAACTGCTACAGAAGGCGTGTATATTCTCACTCAAGATATAAGTCCATTTCCAAAATTATCAGAATGCATACCAATACATGAATTATTTTTTGATGCACCTATGAGTTGATGGTCTTTGGAATTCCTAGTGCATATAGAGAAGATACTGTACTGAATCTGAACACAATTTAGCTCCACAGAGGATTCAATCATTATTGAGGATGACTGTGTAATTGGAATTGCAGAGGGAATCAGTAATAGAAACACAAAAAACCAGCTTGGCTGCCTTGAATAGGTCAAAATTGCAGAATGTAAAACTAAAAGGCCACTAAATATCTTTTTTCTGTCTTAAAAAATAAATTCAATGCATTAATTTAGCCAAATCTTTTGTTGCAAAATATGTGGAGTTTGTGTTTCATCTTTAAAGACTTTCATCTCTTGTTTAATTTTTTTTCTTGTCTTCTGCCATTCAAACAGTTTTTAACCCTTCTCATAGGACTGAACTGAGAATTAACACTTGTAACTTTCATTTTCAGTGCCATATATGGCAAAAATTGCTTAAGGTTTAGGATATCCTTTTAAATACCAGAGGGAAAGAAGCAGCCTGTGGATTTAAAGTGTTCACCTCTATGTACCTAATTGCAGTGTTGAAGTCCAGAGTTGAGTTTTGCCTCCTAGAAAATCAATAGAAAGAAATAGGTGGGGTGCTTTGGGCTGGGTGTGTGAACCAGCTGGCATAAAGCAGATATGACAGGAATGCATGTGTGAGATGCTCTTTTGCTTGGTTTAAACTTCAGGATTTCATCTTTGACTATGCAATTTCTCAGTAATATCATGTATGTTCATAAAACTCTTCTCACTTAAGTTTTTATGAAATGTGTACATCTGCTGTTCCAAAGTTTGAATTTTATTTCGTTCTTACTTTTTTTTTAATAACAAGCTAAAATCAAGCACACATTTATAATAAAGTTCAACAATTGCTAGTCTGTTAATTAAGGCTTTAAAATTATTGTCCTGCTGTATACTACTTTTGATTATGGAAATATTTTGATACATAATAACAGAAAGTAATGTAATATGAATTCTGTTATCCAAATATTGTAATTTTCCAAGATGAACACTGTAAATCCCACTCTGTATTCACACTATTACTGTTCTGTCTGGACATGATATCCATGCACACAGAAATGCTTTTGTGCTGTATTACAGTGCATTTGTGCTGCATTACAGTGACAACAAGGCTCTAACGTGCTCAGAGAAAAATCCTTTTTGCAAACTCTAAGGTCCAAGCTCCATAAAATGGATAACATAAGGCAATAGATAACAATATTATTAAGAAAGTTAGGTTTTTTTCCTAACAGAAGAAGAACTGCAAACGTTTTCATTGAAGACTCACAATATGCATATATGCATATTGCATATTGCATATATTGCATATATGTTTTATATGCAAATAAGATTAACTTCTGGAAATCTGTGACATTTTTATTTTGTATTTTTATTCTCTCTAAGCTCTGCACTGCATTCATAGATATATTTGGACCACGGACAGTACCAGAGCTCAGTACCAGCATTAACTCAGCAGATATCAGTTTTGTTCTCTTGGAGTAGATACAAAACATAAGTCAATATCCGATATTGAAACATGTGCGTGAATTCATTGGAATTGGAAACACTTACATTTGCCAGATCATCAAAGAAGTGGTGAGAACTAAGCAGCGATGGAAAATGTTGGTGTGTCTTCACAGGGCACAAGGCATAACACTTCTTATTTTATTTTAAAGTCAGTCACTTAATAAGTTTCAAGTGCCTTGGCAGAGCATTTTTGCTCTGTCTTAAGGTAGCCATAATTCAGTCTTTATCCTGATAACTCCCCCAAGATAATTAAAGTGTATAGAACTGAAGGATCTTCACTTCCCAAAGCAAGTGTTTAAATGGATTTTAAGTGGGTTAACAGTGCCACATTTAATCACAACTTTCTTTGAAAGTATCTATAGAACTCAAAGTTTAGGTAGGGCAGATGTTTCCCAATATAAGCTAGTACTTCAGGTATCAGGAGATTTTAAGTAATCTTTTGAGTTGTTCATTTTACAATCTTTTCTCACTTAGTCGTGATGCAAAAGTCCTTATTGAAGTCATCTCCTAAAATTATTGAAACATTTAAAATAGAATAACAAACACAAAATTATAAATAATGAAAGAATAATAAGGAAGAATTACTATTCTGTTCTCTCACGAATAATATTATTAGTATAAAGTAGAGCTGTTGCCAAATATTTGTCTGAATACACAAACCCACTGACTCATTGCATGGTTAGGTGCTGAATCATTTCTCAAAGTGTAAGGATGTCTACACATCTTCACAGTTACACTAAAAAAAAGTGGACTTTGTTAGAGATGTATAACATCCATCTTACTCATTAACTGAAATATCTATTTTCTGTTCATGAGGTTGTTCTACATTATCTTAGTTGCAGAAACAGTACAGCTGTATTACAGAGATAATATCAAGTTGAAGTGTTTTATAGTAAATGAGAAAAATTATAAGTACAAAATGAACAGAAAATTATATACAAGTACTGTGAACAACAGAGAGCAAACAAAATGCAATATGATGAAGCTCTTGGCTTGGTGGGGTTTTTTGATTGTTTGTTTTTGGAAAACAATAGGTGATAATTTTTTATTTTAAAGTACAGAAGGAAAAATATATATATTTTTAACACTATGTCAGACATTTTATTTTATTTTGTTTTTTCATTTTTTCATTTTTTCTCTCCTTGGGTGATAATCCAAATTCACTAATAGATTGGGTTGTGTTAAATTCAAGCAGATTATGTATATATGAGTCTCAAAAGGGAGAGGCTGTTTTAGTCAACAAATGTCCTGAAAAACCTAAAAACTTGCCTTAATTTCACAGCTGTGCAACACTTCCCTTTGAAGGATGATTGCTGAGCTACGTGACCCATGGGTGAGCATCAGCTCGTGTCAGTCACAGCCAAAGACACAAACTCCACTTTTGCGTCACCTGAAGACAGACCTCCAGGAAGGAGATTGTCAGTCTCTTCTGTCACCTCCATGGGATCCCAAGGAAACTGCTCTGTGGGGAGTCAAACCACAAAGGCCTGCCCAGCTTTAAGGGTTTCTCTGCTAAGACTTTTTTTCCTTTGCTAAGAGGAGAATTTTGTTTTGCTTCCTCATTTGCAGAACAGACTGCTCCTGTTCAGAGTGAGTTGTCCCTCTAAATTCCGGAGAGGTACATGGTGAGGGACTGATCCTCCATGTGTGTAGGAAATATGGCAGTCAGACCACAGGGACATTTGGGATGGGATCCCATGGTCTGGAAACAATTGGGTTACCTTGATGTTGTGTTACCCAATTCTGAACTGGAAAACTGGAGTCAGGCAATCCAAAATGTGCTAAAATACTCAGTTTCTGCTTTTCACTCAATTAAAATAACCCTACACAATCTAAAGGTTTTCAGTCCTCTTGTTGCACATCTGAAAAAGGAAGTAATTGAATTGTGCCATAGAATTTCACATCTGTACGGAATCGTAGACACAGTAAAAATCTTAGTCCATGGCTTGAACTTGAAATAATTCTTGTTATTCTTAGTGTCACTAAAGTGGCTGAATGGCAACAATCAGCTTGATTTTTCATGGACATGTTCATATCTCCCAACTAGAATAACTATGTAACATATTTCAGCATCACCGGCTGTTAAAGAGTAAGAAGACTCAGTCTGGTTTAGCTTCACCTATACTGCAGACCATTGCCAAGATGTTCAAGTCCTTTTCAGCTCTTTTTACTCTGTTTTTAGACTGAAGAAGATCCCTTGTTCCTTAATTATTCCTAAGCAGGTTCCATCAGTCTCACTGTTTCTTCTTTCTTCAGCTGTTATCTTTCCTCATGAACTATGATGGTAGGCTGAAGTACTAACCGTGGAAGCCTTGCTGGAGAAAGATGAATGGCCATTAGTCTTTTGCAGTACAAGCAAGTGGGACACAGCTTTATGTGCTTTCATGGTACAGACCACAGAACTCCTTAGCACTGACTCCTTCACCTTGGATATTTTCCCGTCCTGATTTTCTGTTTGTTCCAAGAGCTTGTAAAGTTTCATATCTCAGCTTCCTCCCCTATTTGCACGTAGATATTACAGACAAATTGCAGTCAAGCAAGAATGCTTTTAAAGTGTTCTTGAAAACTTTCCCAGGCAACCGCACTTCCTTCTGTGCTTCTTGGATACATGTGCATCATGACTCTGAAGTCTAGGTCTAAAACCACAGCACCTGTGCCATCCTTGTTAAATCTTAATGGATATGAGGCATCATGCTGTGAGGTTTCACAGGAGCTAGCTTCTGTGACCACACTACATAGTACAGAAAATTAAGGTTTTTCAGCTGAAACCTTGCAAAGTTTGTCATTTTAACAGACTTTATCTGTGTCAAGTCTTCGGAACACTATCAAAATAAATGGTATTAAGAGTGAACTTTTAATTCTATTGATGGCATAATTCTTGCTGCTGAACAGTTTCCTGAAGATTTCTCTCTGGTTTTCTTTAAAGCCTTGCAGGAAAGCAAATAAATCAAAATAAATATTTTTAATAGGAAAACATATGTAATTCTCATTTCTATAACTAAATATATGCTATTTAGCTATTTATATTTAAATTTCTTTAAACTGGGTTAAGCACTACACTATAATCTTTTGCACCTTTCATTTCATTTGCACAACTTTTGGCCTCAACTAGATTGATGTAAAACTACATACAACATTACAAGTATTAACCTTTCTGTTACCCGAAATATTAGGTTTTAATCCAAGAATTTCCACTGTAAAACTACAAATGAAGCTGCAAAACTACTGTTATTCCTTAGAAGATATTTACAAAATAGCAAATTCGTGCTACGACTTTCTTTAAACTCACCTCCTTCCTGGCATCAGAAACAGCATATTTGGCTGTTATTCTACATTTTCCAGGGAACAAAATTGAATCATTTTGGTCTCATCATTTGTGTGTGCTATGAATGCTTGAAAAACATGGTCAGAAAAAGTTATACACTCATCAGATGTATAACACTTTTGAAAAAAAAGACAAACGAAACCTTTTCTTTGTTTCCTGAATAGGAACATCAACCCCATAGCTAAAGAAACTGAGGCTAAATAACAGTTTCCTTCAGGGCAGTTTCCATCTGTCGAGTGTGTACATCAAGCACAGAAAGGTTTCACTGCCAAACACACTTGTTAATTGATGAGATTAGGGCATTAATTATTTACAGTGGTTTTTCTGCTTCCTCCTGCTACAGCTGACCCCCTTGCAACCCACAGTCATGCCTTTCTATGTGACATTGATGATCCTCCCAAATTTGCCAGCTGGCAAATGCCAGTTTTAATACAAACATTTAAATCTGAAAGCAACAGAGATAAATATAGGATTTTTGCCAGTCAGACAGTTTTGAAAGTCAATAGTTTTGTCTGATAGATGTGACTATCTACTCCAGAATCAAAATTCTCACCAAGAAATCTCTTGCATTCAGGGTTGCAAAGTGAATTTACCAATTATAAATAAATTAACAAATGCCATGCAGATTTTACATCAGCTTAAAAAAAAGGGTAAGAAAAATAGCCTTTTGGATATGATCTTCTGTTTCATTCACTGCAAAGAGGTTTCAGCTGTGTGGTAGTACTGACAGTTTGTCTCTGGAACTGTTACTCAGTAATACTCAATAATTGATATTCAAAAATTGTTATACCGGTAATCAAAGAGAACAATTAATTATATGCATAAGGTCCTGCATGTCTGAGACAGCCTAGAAAAGGATTTAATTGCCTAAGTGGAAATTTAGAAAAGATATCAAGATCTGCATTTCTACAGAATTCATCATCCCAGTTTTTCTATATAAAGTACCAATCTGGATAATTGTTGAAAAGAGATACATAGTCAACACTTACTTTTCAAGTGTGAATCATAGAAATTACTGATGTTAAAACATATTAATGGTCAATTATTTGTGTTACATATTGCTCATATAGAAGCAGAGATGCATTTTTACAAAATAAAACAAAAGCTTATAGATAAAGAATTTGCTTATGTACAAGGAAATGGGTGTGTTAGGGAACCTGGTGAGGTGGCAACAAAATCAAACAAAGCATTAACTTACTGTATGATCCTTTGAAAAGCTTTCTAAGGCAGTTTGATTGTAAATATGTCATAGATTATTTGCACTTTAAATACAGTGGAAAAGAAATTACACTATGTGAATACTGCTGACTGCCAACATTACTGATAAAGAAGAAAGAAATGTTTTGATTTACATATCTGGCTGTTACGTGTTTTATCTGCTAATTGTTATTATTGTACCATGTTATCTTCGAGAACTACAGCCTTAGCTTATGGAAAACTTTGCTTTTCTATCTGTTGATATTTCTTGCATATGCTGTTCATCTCAGAAATAGCAGAGAGAACTATATATACAGAACCCCTTCACATATGTTTAGTTCAGCATTTGAAATAAGTTTCAACAGTCATCAAAGTTTGGGTGTGTTTTTTGAGTGCTGTTTTATGAAACACAGACAATAACCTCCCCATAGAATTTATTTCATGGATTCATAATTAAGTCAGTGAATCAAAATTTGCATTATTTTCTGTTCCAACAGAAGCAGAGAAATCCATATGTAATTCAGCATAACTGAACTGGACAATGCGTAGAAATATTCATGCTAGCTTGGCTTACTAGAAATAAAATCATTGCATTGGTGTAGAAATCCACCTGGAATTAATTAGTTATGACAGCCAGGTATGAGCTATGCCATGCAGATATCCCCTTAGTGTGACTGTTTTTGAACCACATGTAATTACAAACTCACTGAGAGGCAGTCAGTTACATAGAGATTGTTTTTTCTTTATTTCTTTGAATTCCAATTTTTGTGTATTTACTCTGGCATGCAGTCCCTCCTTCCCACTCTCCCTATCTTTCCACTGAGTCCATCAACTCTGAAGTCACAGCAGCACAGATAGAGTTTCTCTCTTTTTCTTTCTGGAAACCCAAACTTCATTCTTCATCATAAAAGTCAGTCATCATTTGCAGATATGCAACTGACTGAAAGCCACATCAAAGTAGATTTATAAATAGTCAAAGGACTCTTTCATATAATGGCCGTGTAGATGGAAATCCACAGTGGTTTGGTACCATTTTCTGTTCCTCACTTCAGCATAATTTTCATGTTACACTGTGTAGAATCAGTACACACGGTATTACACGGGCAAGTCTCTGTGATAACGCTCTGATGCTGAACTATACAGAATGGGTATGAAGATGAAAAGCACTGGGGACTTCAGCCTCTTGCAGGATGACTATTTCTAACAAAAAGTACAATTTGAAAATGTGGTTGGTTATTCTGAAATAAACTCCCATGTGGAAAAGGCCTTCCTTAGAGAAATCATAGCTATTTTACTTCTTTATATTTTTGTCTTTCATCAGGCTGGTTGTCACAAGCAGACCCAGAACCACCTACTGATCATGCATCACTATTTTCGTAAAATACGCCATCTGACATTTTGGGTAAAAAAAAAAAAAAAAAAAAGAGAAAACACCTGCTTATCATTGTATCTTGATCTTTATAATGATGTGATCTGAAATTCACCTAACTGAATTAAGTGTTTGCTATGGGTTGTGACTTTGCGTTCAGGAATCTACCTTCAGTGAGCCTTCTACTAGAAACTCAGCAAAAAGTAAACAAATCTCAAAATCTCCCTTGACCTCTTCCTTGCATTTCCATTGCATTCCAGATAGAATTTCCATTTCTCATTCTAAGTCAGAATTCATCTATATATTCATAAGATATGTTGCTTGTTGCTTTTCTCACATTATTTATTCTTCATCGCATAAACAGCAAATTATCTAATTTTTTTGCCTATTGTATCCTTGTATGGAGTGATCCATTTTTATCTAAAAATGCTCAGCTAGCAAAAGCTCAGCTAGAACTCCACCTGGTCACAGTTGTGAAAAATAATAAAAAATGTTTTATTGAAAAGGAGAGCCAAGGAAAATCTCCATCCTTTGTTGGACCTAGTGAAGAACGTGGTCATCGAGGATGAGGAAAAGGATGAAGTACTTAATGCATTTTTTGTCTCAGTCTTAGACAGAAAGTCTGGTTATCCTCAGGGCCCCTGAGGTGGTACAGAGGGATGGGGAGCACAGTAGGCCCCTTGCAGTCCAGGAGGAAGTTATTAGTGACCCACTGTGCCACTTGGGCAATTACAAGTCGGTGGGGCCAGACGGGATCCATCCAAGGCTACTGAGGGAGCTGACAAAAGAGCTTGCCTAGACACTCTTCATGATTTATCATTAGTCCTGGATAAACAGGGAGGTCCCAGATGACTGGAGGTTGGAAAATGTGACAGCCATCTACAAGAAGAGTGAGAGGAAGGATCCAGGGAACTACAGACCTGTCAGCTTGACCTCAGTGCTAGGGAATGTTATGGAACAGACTATCTTGAGCGCCATCACACTGCACATACAGGACAACCAGGGGATCAGGCCCAGCCAGCAGGGGCTTAGGAACAGCAGGTCCTGCCTGACCAACCTGATCTCCTTTTATGACCAGGTGGCCAGCAGGACCAGGGCAGTGATTGTTCCCATGCACTCAGCACTGCTGAGGTCACATTTTGAATTCTGCATTCAGATGTGGGCCTCTCAGTTCAGGAAAGACATTGAGGTGCTGGAATGAGTCCAGAGAAGGGCAACAGAGCTGGTGGAGGGTACAGAGAGTTAGTCATATGAAGAACGGCTGAGCTGGGAGTATTTTAGCCTGGAAAAAAAGAGATTCAGGAGTGATGTTACGGCTCTCCACAATTACCTGAAAGGAGGTTGTATCAAGGTAGGAGCTGGCCTCTTCTTCCAGGCAAATAGTGGCAGGATGAGAGGACATGGCCTCACGTTGCTAAGGGAAATTCATGTGGGACATCAGGAGGAATTTTTTCACAGAAAGTTTTGTTAAACTTTGGAATGGGCTGCCCAGGGAGGTGATGGAGTCACCATCATTGAAGGTGTACAAGGAACAACTGGAGATGAGACAGTACTGTGGTCTAGTTGTCATGGTTCTGATCAGCCAAAGGTTAGACTCAGTCTCAGAGGTCTTTTCCAGCTAAATGATTGTGTGATTCTCTCAGGGAGGAATTATGTTGAAGTGAAAAGTCCTTGTTTGAGAATGCGTAAATGACCAGAGAAATTCTAGTTACATGAAAATAAATCTTGCTAATTAACTTGGAAATAGCCCATGAAGTGCATACCAACAGGTTATGACAAATGAGATAGAGAAAGGATAATGAATATTTCCAAAACAAGAAAAGATAACGTGAAAAACTGCTGAACTTGAAAAAACGTGGCTGTTGCAAGGCTTCTTGTTTTGGTGCTTACTGGTAGAAAATCAATCTTTCTGTACTACAATTTTGTATTGTCTGATTCTGTCAAATGCAATTTTCATTTTTTTTTTTTTTACCGGCGTCTTAGAAAGACTGTGGACCACAGATACGAATTAATCAACTCCTATAATTTATGCTGTCATTCATACACAATTATCAACAAATCTGTTTCAGAATCTAAATGTATACATTGTTACTTTCTCTTCAGTTTAACATCCTAGACATATTTCACATTTGAGGATTTGATTGCAGTTGTCAAATTGAAAAGCAAGAAATGTGCGACAGAAAAACATGTAGCATCAAAACACACATCCTACTCCTTTCAGGATTCTTATCGAACTGATAGAACTATCTTTGACAAGAGATTCTTTGGTTCATATATTTAGTAAAGGTTTCTGATAAAATATTCTTACTCATACAATGAAAATATATTACAAGTATTATGATTAGTGAAAAAAAGATAGTGAACAGTTTTGCCACTTTGAGTTGAGAGTATTCTTATAAGTTTTGAGATATATAGGACTAAAAATAATTAGCTAAGTAACCACCAAGATACTGATATTTTATGGCTGTCTTGAAATTTACTTATAAGCAAATCATGATACAACATATATAGAAACCTGAAGGGCCAGGAAAGCCAGTTCAAAAAGAAAATTGACTTGTCAGCACAAGATAGTGCTAGAACTGGGAAAGGATCCACACTTTATCCCTTGCCCAGTGTTTGAATCAACTGAATTCATTGCTTCCTTAGGCTAATGGTGGAAATAACCATGAGACCCTCTGAACATCAAATACTGCAGAGTCCTTAATTTGCTCAGAAAGCCAGTTTTGGTTTTGGGAAGCAAGCTGGCATTTCAGCTTCCTTTCAGTGAAAAATGCCTGCTCTGTGTTTTGAATATAGAATTGCTCTCTAGCTGAGACGAATTGTTTCTAGGCCTTACAAATCTCCTGTGCCAGAGAAACTTGCCATTTTCTGCAGTGTAGCAACTATTGTGCAACTGAATTAGTCTAGCTTTATCTTTTACTTACTCCTATGATGTATTTAAGAAGGCATAGAGTCTACGTGCACTTTACAGACATATGTGCTTTCCTTTCTCTGTGTTCCAGTAAAGCTGAAAAATATTTAAATCTAGCAACTGAGGTCAAGATGTGTGATCCTATGGATCTCTATTCTACAGTGTAAGTCAGTAATGGAAGATTTATAGGCATTAAGTGAAACTATAAGAAAACCGAGGTGAAAAGCAATAAAACAAGAAAAAAAGAAAAAGATCAGTAAGCCATTAACTTCAGCAATTGTATTCATGTTAATACATTATAATTGTGAGAAACGTTCTAGGAATTCAATTATCGTTTAATACAATAGCCTGTAACAATTTAATTAGATATCATTTAGCCTACAGACATCCACTATTTAAAATTCTGACCTTAATAATTCTATCCATGTTCATTAGATTAATCCACATACAAGTTTGTGCATCACTGAGATGTTACCCCCTGCTTTATGACTGCCTCAATTAAGGAGAGATGTCTTTGGTGACTCCTTTCTGAGAGGAGTAGTGGGCTCAATATGCTGATAGGACCAAACCCATGGGGAAGCCTGCTGCCTCCTTGGAGTCAGGGTCAGAGACATTATCAAGAAACTCTATGGCCTGGTACACTACTCTGATTATTTTTCACTGTAGGTTTTCCAGATGGTCAGCAGAAGACCAAGCAAGAAGGCTAAGGACAATCAAGCAGTACCTCGGGGCTTTGGGATGACTGCTTGAGGGATCTGAGGTACAAGTAGTGATCTCCTTTATCCTGCAAGTTGCAGGAAATGTTGGAGGTAGAAATAGGAAAATCATACAGATGAATATCTCTCCCTGAGCCTGATGACACCAGCAGAATTTTGAGGTTTTTGATCACAAGTCAGTTTACGCATCGTGGAGCCTGCTGGCAACAGATGATATGCACCTGTCTCAAAGGGGAAAAGGATCCTTGAGCAGGAGATAGCAGGTCTCACTGAAAGAACTTTAAACTCAATGTGAAGGGGGAAAGGGATAAAATCAGGATCACTGGTAGTAAGCCTGGGGTGGCATACCACTCTTTGAGGGACAGGGTGTTAGTGAAGCCTTTTAGTCTGCTGTTTAATAGAGATAGGGAATGATGATCCATATAGCAGCAAGGATGCAAGATTGCAGGATTTGTTGATGTGTTAGAATCCTTGGAAACTCCTGAGAATGGTCATGCAGGAACCAGACCTTCTTCCTCCAAAAAGGCAGCAGGATTGATAACCCAGCTGATGTGCCTCTACACAAATTCAAGCAGCAGGAAGAACAAACAGGAGAAACTGAAAACCATGACGCAGCAAGAAAATTATGACATAGTTGCCATCACAGAAACTTGGTGTGATGATATAGCTGGGGTGCTACACTGAGCAACTGTAAACTCTTCGGAAGGGATAGACAAGGAATGAGAGGTGGTGGGGTGTCTCTGAATATTAGGGACTGTTTTGACAGTCTGGAGCCTAATGATGTTAGTGATTGGGTTGAGTGTTTATGAGTAAGAATCAGGGGGAAGGCCAACAGGGCAGATATCCTGCCAAGAGCCTTTTACAGACCACCCAGCCAGGATATAGAGGCAGAAGAAATATCCTAAAACAACTAGGAGAAGTCTTGTGATTGCTAGCCCTTTTTGCTTTTTCTTTCAACTTACTAGTTGTCTGCTGGAAATACAGCATAGTAGAGAGGAATCAGTCTAGGAGGTTCCTGAAGAGTGTAGAACATAACTTCTGACACAGCCGGTGAACTAACCAAATAGGGGAGATACCCTGCTGGAGCTGCCCTTTGCAAATAGAGTTTATAACATAAATAAACAAATAAAAATGATTGGTTATTTCAGTGATATCATGAGCAGTACTTTTTGTCAAATGCTTTCCCTGATTGAATTTCTGCCTGAATACATGGGATTTTTTTGTGCAAAGCCCTCCATTTGTTTGTATGACATGAGACATGGATGTAAATTTAATTGTTGATTTTGGTACCATCCTTAAATTGAAATATGTATTAATAGTATAGTGCAATGGGATGATATATTGCATAAAACTCCCAAGCATATTTACTAAACCCTAATTATTACAAGAGAATATGTGTCTATACTATGCTGGGAATCTCTTACACCATACTACTTTATTTATTTAAAGTATACATACTTTAAATTGTATTAACCTCCTTAAAATGAAAGCATTTGATATCATCTGTGATATATTCAGCAGCTGTTGTGGTGGAGCTCTTTAAATGAAAGCTTTTTCCTTCACTTGTCCACATAAATTGACATTGACAGGCTAGAAAAAACAGTTGTGAACTTCACATATTCACAGCACCATTCCTCAGCCATTCTCAGAAGTGCACTTGATGCAATGTGTCCATGCTGACCTTTACTCTGTTCTGCCCTTTGATACATGCTACCTGTAAGGTAAAGAATACTAGTGTTCCCTTTCCCTGGGCTTAGAATTAAAAGCCAAACATGGTTAGAGGGGAAAAAAGGGTTTTACCTCTGTGTTTATTCAAGGATCCTTTGGTGCATCACATCCAGGTAGAAAGCACCCCCGAGTGCACACCTAAAATGCACACCTAAAAGTGCCCACCAGGATGCCCACNGGTTTGTGTATACAATTATAGACCTTGCAAATTAGCATATCTATCAAAGATTCCCCAATGAGAGGCTCAAGAGAAGCGCCCATCCTGAGGAACCTTCCCCCTGGAGGGCCTATCTTAGTTTACAGAATGTGTTCTGGAGAGGACCTTGGTGCCTGGGGCTTTCTGACCCAACTGCGAGGCTTCCAAGATGTTTGGTCTCTTGGCTTAACAGAACTTTGAGTCTAAGCTAGTTATCAGACTTGGGGAATTACAAGTATGTGGGCTAAAAGCACTAAGGATACATGCAAAGCTGTATGAAAGGGTTTATGAAAAGGGTATATAAGAGGGGTATATGAAAAAGCAAAAAATCATCATGGCTTCACTAGAAATAAAAGATACCTTCAACCATGCAAGAAGCCAGCGAGTTTTTGCATGTGTTTTTGAAGTTTTATGACCTCTGTATTACTTCATACTGTGGTTGCCAATAATTAAGTTAACCTTGGTAGATGACTTAAACCCTACAGCTTGAAGTAACTCACTTTACCCAAGCCGCCTAAATTGAATTTACGTACATAGACTGTCTTGCTTATCATCTTAGCCTGACCAAAACTTTTCACCATCCAAATTGTAACTGAGCTGGTCATCCACACTGAAACACTGGAAAATTTTTAAAAAATGGAAATAAATTCATAAATGGAACATGTGTCTTCTTTTTTTTTTTTTGACTCAGACTGTCATAGTTATTTAGATATTCAGGTGTCACACTTCCATTAAAACCAGTATTGAAACTAATATATCTCTGAGAAGCTAGACCATTTTTAGCCCTCCAATGCAATACTGGATAGCATAAACAATATTTCACTACACTAATGCGCAGTATAAGTTTCTTTAACTCACTTGTGTAAATGTTGAGCTCAAGAACCACAGAAAATTGCAAAGGTGCTCTGATATACCCAGTGGCCCTGGAAGAAAATATAAATAAATATCATGAATAAATAAATACTATTTTAGATACCATCATGATCTGTTCTTACTCTTTCCAAACTATATGTACATTCTCTTACATTAGTCATTTTTCTGGTGTACCCCTCAGATTGGTTTAGCAATCTTTAGCTTTAAAATTTAACATCTCTCCACTTTCAGGTCAATTTTATAAGATCATCAGAGTACTAAAAATGATTCTTGTTTTATGCACAACAAAACTCTTTAATCACCTCATACATCAGTGAAGCCCACATAGCCCAAATGGTACACATATAAGAGTTGGAGACCTGCTTTCACCAAAGATGTTAAAATACAGCTTTCAGATTCCCATTTTTCTCTGTTTGTTTATGAAGACACCATATTTCAGAAAAGGAAAACTTTTTTTCCTTCTACTCTTTGTTTGATTTCTCCCTGGATTAATGAACTTGTAAATATGCTCCTTTTTTTTGCTCTATTTTCCTGCATTTTATCACCACCTTTTGAAAAGGAACAAGTGAAAATTTTGCATAGAAGTCTGTTAGAAGTTTCAGTCACTTTTTCTTTTGGTTGTTTAAAATCTTAAGATATGAGATTTTATCAGAAAAACCCCTTGTAGAGTAGGTTTCTGGCCAAAAAAAAAAAGGAAAAATGTCTTGGGAAATTTCAGTTACCAGATTCCATGTACTAAAAATGCTCTCATCTGAAAAAGGAAAACAGGGGCTGCAAGGTTTGATATGTAGCTTCATACCAAAATCTAAATGAAGCATTCAAATGAACTAGGAAAATCAATGCTAAATTTGGTGGGTAATAAAAATGAGGAAATTAAGGTAATGAGAATCTTTAATAACATAATTATTACTTAGTTATTGAGAATAAATGTTTTTTAAGTGATTATGAACTTGTATGACCTACAGCAGAAGGGAGAAAGGGAAAAAACCATAAAGTTAATAGAACATATTTACAGGCTGTGCTGGAACTTTTAGATTACTTTTTAAACAAATATATATGTCATGCCTGCCAATTATATTTCAGTTAATCTTCTTTTTTTCTCCAGCTTACTTTATGAAGGTGTTAATAAAAATACTTGCTAGAAGAAGTTTAACATGTAGCGTAACTCCACCTGAATTTTGCTATGACCAGTACACTGAGATATCTTGAATAAAAACCAAAAATTGTGTATAAAATTGACTGCAGAAAATTTAGTGGGTTTGTGTTAATAATGAGCTGTACAATACTGGATTTTTAAAAATGTAGTCATAGA
>VXAZ01002581.1:0-11587 GCA_013399875.1 Gymnorhina tibicen
GCCCAGAGCAGCTGGAATTGGGGCGGGGCAGGGGGCAGAGCCAAATCGCTGCTTTGCTCCCATTCCTTGGCCCAGCAAATGCCCCGAGTGGCAGCCAGGGGAGCTCAGAGGAGTTCTGGGAGACCGTGGAGTGGTTTGGGGTGGAAAAGAGCTTTGGGATCCCCGAGTGCAGGCGTTGGGTTGGGGTTGAGCGCTGTGTTGGGCTCAGCAGGGCGGTGCCTCGAGTGTCCTGGGCTGAACCAGGCCGGGCCCGGGCACCCTGGAGATGTGTTCCAAGCCCTGATTCCGTGCCCCTGGGGCACAGGGAGCCGGGATGGCCCCAGCTGTGCCGCTGTGGGCAGGGGGTGAGGAAGAGAGGCGGAGCTGGGGATGTTCTGCGGGCTCTGTGTGATGAGCACCTGGAAAAGCAGCCCCTGGACAATGGCCCAGCCCCGATTTCTGCCCCCCCATCCCATCCCTGGAGCTGGGCTCGACAGACCTCACACAGTTCTGCATGCTCTGAAATGATTCAGCTGAAACCTTGCAGTGTTCTCAGGGCTGTGCATTTATCTCCTAAAACACCCAGCAAAAACCTCCATAACTCACAGAACTCATCGGCTTTGGCAGCTGAGAGAAAGGCTCTGCAGCAGGGGAAGGAGGGAGGAAATCACTCAGAAATGATTGCAGCAATGTGGCTCTTTAGAGGAGTTGACAATAATATGGGTTTGATTATTTCTGGAGGAGCTTAACTGACCTTTACAGCCAGATTCCATTCAAAGTGAATAATTTTCCATTTAAAAACATATTTTTCCCTGCAGTGAGTAGAAAATGTAACCAGACAACTTTGTATCCTTAAAAAAAAAAAGCGTTATCCGTATAATCTTCGGGGGGAATTAAAGAAAGGAACCAATCTCTCGGCAGCAGTGAAATTTCAAAGCCTCATTTTACTGCGACGCTTTAAAATAAAGAGACAATTTCATCGCTGTGCCGCAGCAGCCTCGCTCCGTCCCTGCTCCCGCTCAGGAGCTTCGGAGCAGCTCTGGGGAATAACGGCCCCGCTCCGCGCTGCCCCAGCGGTGCCAGCTGTGCCCGGCACTGCCCGCAGGAGCGCGGGGCTCCCAGCTCAGCCCTCGCCAGCCGAGCCCCCCGGGGGCTGCCCCGGCCCCTCCCGCGCTCCCTCCCCCCCGCTCCGTGCCCGCTGCCCCTCCCGAGGGGCCGGAGCCGACCCAGGGCCCTGAAGGGAGGAGGATTTCCCTCCCAGCGAGGCGAAGGAAAACCCTCTGGGCTCTGGGATCCCTCGGGGTCCCAGGAAGGGACCTGCAGGGCTGAGTGCTCTGGGACAGGACAGCCCAGCTGAGCCCAGCTGAGCCCCGGCTGAGCCCAGGTGAGCCCAGGCTGAGCCCAGGCTGAGCCCAGCTGAGCCCTGACTGAGCCCAGGTGAGCCCAGACTGAGCCCAGGTGAGCCCAGGCTGAGCCCAGGCTGAGCCCAGCTGAGCCCTGACTGAGCCCAGGTGAGCCCAGACTGAGCCCAGGTGAGCCCAGGCTGAGCCCAGCTGAGCCCTGACTGAGCCCAGGTGAGCCCAGACTGAGCCCAGACTGAGCCCAGCTGAGCCCAGGCGAGCCCAGACTGAGCCCAGCTGAGCCCAGNAGACTGAGCCCAGCTGAGCCCTGACTGAGCCCAGGTGAGCCCAGACTGAGCCCAGGTGAGCCCAGGCTGAGCCCAGACTGAGTCCAGCTGAGCCCAGGTGAGCCCAAGCTGAGCTCAGGTAAGCCCAGACTGAGCCCAGGTGAGCCCAGACTGAGCCCAGACTGAGCCCAGACTGAGCCCAGGTGAGCCCAGGCTGAGCCCAGCTGAGCAGAGTTCAGCCTGCAGCCCCAGCACTCCCCAGCTCCCTCGGAAAGGGCTCAGCAGCAGAGAATATCACATTAAAACAAAATACAGAAAGCAGAAAAATCGCCCCTGTTTCCATGAAATGTTTATTCCCTGCTGTTTCAGGAGTGAGGAATCCACATTTTGCAGGCTTTGTTTGTTATTTATCTCTGTTAATATGTGAGATATCAGGAAGATTAGAAACTGGGAAGGAATTCCTGGCTGGGAGGGTGGGCAGGCCCTGGCACAGGGTGCCCAGAGCAGCTGGGGCTGCCCCTGGATCCCTGGCAGTGCCCCAGGCCAGGCTGGACGGGGCTGGGAGCAGCCTGGGACAGGGGGAGGTGTCCCTGCCATGGGTGGGCTTTGAGGTCCCTTCCAACATAAAACCATTCTGGGATTCTGGGATTTTATTCCAGTCTGACCAGTACCATTTTTTAAGAATAATTTTTTCACCAGGGGCGTATCAGCCAACAGCGCTGTTCTCTCCATGGATTCCAGGGAAATGGACTCTCCCTGTTTTCTCTGGCACAAAGGAGGCAGGAACTGATCTGGTGAAATTCCCCACAGCTGATCC
This sequence comes from Gymnorhina tibicen, assembly GCA_013399875.1. Taxonomy (NCBI): domain Eukaryota; kingdom Metazoa; phylum Chordata; class Aves; order Passeriformes; family Artamidae; genus Gymnorhina; species Gymnorhina tibicen. The sequence continues at coordinate 2,424 of VXAZ01002581.1, forward strand.
AGACCCACAGGGGCCCACCAAGGTCAGAGACAAACACGGGATGAGATCAGTCACCCTTGGGCACTGCCAGGGATCCAGGGGCAGCCACAGCTGCCCTGGGCACCCTGTGCCAGGGCCTGCCCACCCTCACAGACAGGAATTCCTTCCCAATATCCCATCCATCCCTGCCCTCTGGCAGTGGGAAGCCATTCCCTGTGTCCTGTCCCTCCAGCCCTTGGCCCCAGTCCCTCTCCAGCCCTGGAGCAGCTCCGTGGCCTCCTCTGGACTCATCCCAGCAGCTCCAGGTCCTTGCCATCCTTCCCATGCTGGGACCCCAGTGCTGGATGCAGTTGCAGGAAATCCAGGAGATGGTTTTCAATCAGAGTCCTAAGGGCTGTGTGGGGCCAGGGTTGAGAGCAGCAGCCCTGGAATCTCCTGTTCCAGAGCTCCAGCTGGATTTGGGCTCCGAGGAGCTCCCGCCCGGTGACTCAGAGCAGAGAGAACGCTTCAGTGTTTTCTCTTTCTGCTGCAATAACTGAGTTGAGTTCAGCTCTGTTCTCTGCAGTTCAGAGCAGCAATTTGCTTTTAGGCCTTTCATGTCCTAATCCTGTGCTCCGCCCACGGAGTTATTGGAGAAACCTTGAGGAGAGAACCCTCACATCTTTGGGCTGCTCTGCCCGGGGTTCCTCCTCCTCGCTCGCGGAATTTTGGCCTCGCAGCCGTTTGTTCTGGGCCTCCTTTTGCAGAGTCTGGCCAGGCACAGAGCCCTGCGAGCCACAGCGGCTCAGCTCCGGTCGGAATTTTACTCACACAAAGAATTTAATCAGTAATCCCAAGGAATGAGGAACCTCAGTGAGGGCAGAGCGGAGCATGGATCGAGCAGAGGCTGTGGAAAGCTTTACACGGGCAGACTGCAGGCAGAGAAGAGAAAACTTCAGGACTGTTGCTGAGTCCGTGGTGTTCTGCTGACACCCGGAGACCTCTCCCGGCCGGGAACGGCCCCGCTCCCGGCTGCGGCTCCGGGCGCTGTTTGGGTTTGTTTGCCGCCGGTTCAGCCTCGCCAGGAGCTCCCTGGTGAGCGCAGAGCGGCTCCCAGGCTGGGCAGGGCTTGGAGCCGTGATCTGGCTCACATTTACAGCTTCTGGTCCTCGGGCACGGTTTGTTCGTGGCTGCCCTGTGAAGGGCTTTTGGCATGCCTGACAGGGGGGAACGGCTGTGCTGGGGCGAGTTCCGCGGCTCTCCGCCTCCAAACGTGGGAGCGGGGTGGGATCGAAGCTTCCTGAGCACCCTCGGCCGCAGGTTTGGCTGCCCCACTGCTGGCACATCCCCGGGTTCGAATTCTGGGGGGTTTTGTGGCCTCTGCCAGCCTCAGACAGCCCCAGAGGGGCTGAAGGCTGGTCCCCCTGGGCAGGCCATGCCCAGGTGAGCCCTGTGTGAGCAGGGAGCGCTCCCGGTGCTCTCCTTGGTGCCCCGGGAGCAGAGTGACCGCGGCGGGTGCTCGTGCTGCGTCTTCTCCTGGACGGGAAAATTGCTGAGCTGGAAAAGCTCCATCCAAACAATTCCCGGTGTCCTTAGTGGCACCTCTGCCGTGATATTCCTGTCCTTGTCCCTTTGTCACCTTTGCTTTCCTGCTGCCCTTTCTCAGCTGCCTCACCCAAGGCTGCTCCTTTCAAACAGCCGTTCTGGAGTTAGACCTGTCCTGGAGGGTGAAACCCTCCCCTGGGGCCTCGGGCACCCGGGGTCAGCGGGGCCATCGGGACAATTCTGACACCAAACCGCAGCTCCTTTGTCCCCAAGCCCAGCTCAGCCTTGGCTGCTCCCCAGCTCCAGAGCAGCTGGGACACAATTAATGGCAGTTGGAATACAATGAATGGGAATTGGGATACAATTAATGGCAATAGGGACACTAATTAATGGCAGCTCCAGCATGAGGCTCAGAACAGCCTGACCGGGCTCATATTTAATATTCCAAGTCTCCTCTGCTTCTTTGCAGAGACGTGACTGAACTGATTCTTTTCCTTTTGTCTGGAACGGATCAATCCGGATCTTTGGGGCTGATTTATGCCTCGTGCTCCTTTCTGAACGAGCTTGTCCTCCCCAAGGCAATTAGAAAATCTCAGTGAAGGGAACGGGGAGGGCTGAGGCCGCTCTTACGGAGCTGCCGACTGAGATTCCATCATGGGGTCGATCCTTTCCACCCCTGACTTCACAAGGGATGGGATTCACCTCGGAGACTGAGGGTATCCACAGGAGTGAGTTGTCCTGAGCTCCTGGTGGTCCCTGGACTCAGGCCCTGGGTGACAGAACGCGATCCATCCGTGGAAAAACAGGTGTGATTTTTGGGAATCCTGTGTGCGCATCTCCGGGGAATTTATTGTGCTGCCCCCCACCCCCAAGCCTGGATGAGGAGAACTGAAACTCCCCCTTTCTGCTTTGGTATTTCCTTTTGGAAACTTGCTGGGAAGAGCCAGGATCAGCCCCCAAAGGGGACAGCAACACATGTGGGCCAAGGGCCGGGTGGGAGGGACATCAGCCCTGGCCGTGTCCCAGGGCAGGGGGGCTGGGAGCAGCCTGGGACACTGGGAGGTGTCCCTGCCATGGCCGGGGTGGCACTGGGTGGGCTTTGAGGTCCCTTCCCACCCAAACTATTCCAGAATCCCATGATCTGGCTGTCAGTCATGTCCCAACACCCAGAGGGATGCTGGGAATCAGGAGTGAGCATTCCCAAGGGGCTGCTCAGGCCCAGCAGCCCGGCCAGGCCTCTCCCTGCCTTGAATCCATTGGCATTTGAGTGTCTCCGTCTCCAGCACATCCCAAACACTCCCAGGTTTCTGTGGATGTCCAGGGCGTGGCGGCCCCGAGCTGTGCTCGGTGACAGGGACACGTAGGGGGTGCTGCGGTACCAGGGATAAATCCCAGTTAACCCTTGGAGAACTGGAATGGAAGGTCCGGATTCCAGCCCAGCCAGGGCAGGGTGATGCCATTTCTCTCGGAATCTCTATTCCTGCCAGGAGAACATGGTGGAAAGTTGGGAATGTCCTTTGGATGTGATTGGCCCGCAAGTTTTCTTGGGTTTTTTCCCCCGTTCCGATCACCTTTGCTCTGATGGACATTTGAAGGTTTCGTTGTTGTTGGGGTTTTTTGAGGATTTTTCTCCCTGTTATGGTTTATTCACTGAAATATTGATTCCTCATCAAAAATTCATCAGTGTTTTGGCCCTAACCCTCCACTTTCCGGCCAAGGAATGGCTTTTCTGCCTCAGAAAAATCCTTTTGCTCGGGTACAACTCACATTTTGTGAACTTGTCTTTTCTCCTGAAAAACCCCCACCTGCATGCAAACAAAAATTCCTTTTGATGGATCATCTTTGTCCAGTCCGTTGGGATCATCAACCTTGTGCTGTCTAAACTCTTCTGGCTACTTTTTGTTTGGGCGGGGGGGATTTTTGGAAACACCATTTCTCCTTCTTCCAGCCTGAGTGAGAGCGTGGTGGGGGCACAGCTGGAGCAAGCAGAGCCTTTCCTCTCATGTCAGACACCCAAATCTGAATCTCTGTCTCTTCAAAAGCTTTTAGGGCCTCCAGTTTTGGAAAAGCTGTGAATTCCCACCTGGCTTTCTCCACTTGTCCCTCCCAGAGCCAAAAGTGTCCCTGTTCCCAATTTACAGCTAAAGGAATTGGGAAATGAGGGAATCGAAGTAAAAGCAGTGGTGGGCATGAGGCACCCCCAGCCCCAGGCCCTGCTTTACCTCACTCTGCCCTTGGGGGATGGATCTCGCTGACCTTTAGGTCCCTTGGAGGGATCCTTTCCAGGATTCCCTGGGAATGGGGCTCTGGCACGCTCTGGTCCCCTCGCAGCCCTGCTGTGACCCTGTGGGCTCAGACCCCTGTGAGCTGCCTGCTCTGGCCGGACTGAGCCCGGCACTAAAGGTGCACCATGAACAGTCAGGGAAGGAGGGAAGAATTCCAGGAGCTCTGTTCCCACCCGGTGCAGCTCAGCCAAGGAGCCTCTGACTGAAGAGACTTTGGGGTTTAATGATATTTTAAGGTTTCCTTTGTCTTTTGCTCCCAGCTTCACCAGAGCTTTGGTCTGGAGCTGCAAGATTTCAGCTGCTGGTTTGTTTAGCGCTCCCTGAGACTCTCCCAGGGCTGAGGAGCTGAGATTTAATATTCCTGCATTGCTTAGGAAGCAGTGGGAGCCTGCGGAGCCGGGAGCTGGCTGAGACCTGGGCTGGGCTTTCTGCAGCTTCTTGTCCTCCTCCCAGCACAGGGCTTTGTTCTTCTGCTTCCCCGCACTCCCGAGCCTCTCCCAGGGCCTCTCCACCCCGAGCTTTGTCTGACCCGAAGGTGCAAAACCCCAGAAATTAAATGCTCAGAGCCTCAGAGCGAGGTTCTGCTGCCCCCGGCTTCGAATCCAGCGTGGAAGGTGGAGGATGGAGCCAAAACCAGGGAGATCCAGCCCAGGAGAGCGGCAGGGTTTGTGCCTCCCTCATTAGCGGGCGCCGTTCGCAGGGTCATTAGCGAGTCCCTAATTGTTTGATTAGCCCAGGCTGGCTGCGCTAAGGAAACAAAGCAGGAGGAAATGGGCCCGCGGGGGCTCTGGGATCCGGCCAGCGACGTTCCCGGGTTTGCCGTTCGCCTGTCGCGTTCGGTGGGAGCTTTCAAAGCAGCCAGGTGGGAAACGCTGGATGCAGCAGCAGGGCCGGATCCAGCAGCACGGAATTCAAGTGTCCGTGGCGGAAAACGGGATAACACGGGACAGGATAGCTGGGAATAAACGGGAATAGCGGGGGGTGGAAGGAAAAGCTGCTCGGTTCTCCCTCTCCTCCTGGGGGGTGCGGTGGCTGTGTCTCCAGGGAGGCACTGCAGCTCCGGTCGGGAATCCTGTGCCATTGCTGGGATTTGAATCCCTCCTTTGGCAAACCCAGAGCGGCCTCGTCTGAGCATTCTGCCTCTGCTCAGCCTGGATCCCTGGTGTTCCCTCCATCCCTTCCATTTCCCGCTCTGGGATGGCCCCGGAGCGGCACAACTCCAGTCCAGCCCCTGCCCAGATGTCCCTGGGTGAGGAGAGCCGGCGTGACTGATTCCAGGTGATGGATATCAGACGGCAGGAATAAAATAAAACCGAGCACAAATCAGAATTTCGGTGACGCTGCATCACCGGGAGCCGTGAGCGCTCACAGTCTGTCACGGTGCCTGGAGCAATAAACCCCGGCTGCTCCCAAAGCGGGCAGCCCAAGTTAATTGGGATGTGGACAGGACCATCGTGAGGGGTCAGCCGCGTGTTAACAGCAGAATCAGGGTTTTATTTTGCCGCTCTACACGGGCTCCATTATCCCTCCGTACAGGAGCTGAGTTTAATCACATCTGGCAGACCTGCTGCCTGTAATGTGTCCCAATATCCCATTACATTTTCAATTTACATGTATTACCTTTCCCTGGAAAAGTTCCCTGCACTTCCGTCCGCGGAATTAAATGGCCATTATGAAAACAGAGCAGGACATTTCGGCGATCTGCGTGTTTGATCTCACCCTGGGAGGCAATTAGTGCTAATAAGTCCTATATGCAGTGGCTGCCTCTGATCTGACTCAAAAATAGAGCAGCTAAAAGGCCTCGAGTGGGACGGCAATTCCAGAGGGCGATTCCCTTCCCACAAAACGGCCGATAATGGAGAACGGAGCAGCCGTGTCTGGGCGGGGGAGATCAGAGCCAAATCCGTGTCTTTTCGACCAGAACGTGTGTGCCGTGACTCCCAGGGAAGGAGGGAGCAGCGTCCGCAGTCAGGGCTGGGTCGGGCTGAGCCTGAGCACGAACACACCCGGGAGCCGCTGGCGGGGCCGAGACAGAGAACGGAGGCAGGAGGGGCTCGGAGCGGGGGCCAAAGGCTCGGCAGAGGAGGGGAACGCTTCCAGAGCGGGCTGGGAGGGGATGAGGGTTTGATGCCCGTAACCTCCACTGCTCGGGGCATTTCCAGCCCGCTCCTCCTGCCAGAGCAGGGAAAGGGAGAGAGTCATTGATCACACGGAGACTGCCATTAATCACAGCCCTTTAATCACCTGGGGCTGCGCCTGAGGGTCCCTCAGTCCCTCTCCGGCACTTCCCAGATCCCTCTGCAGGAGCAGCCCGTGCCTGGCCAGCGGCGTTCGGGATGGGGCTCGCAAGCAGGGCCAGCAGCCTTTGGGATTTAGCGGCTGAGGCGTTCCCAGCCTGGAGCTCGGGGAAAGGGCAGAGATCCCCCAGGAACGGAGCATCCCGAGGGAGCTGCAAGGGAAGCCCAGCCCCAGGAGAGGGATGAGGCAGGAGAAGGGCGGTGAGCGGGAGAGGGAGGGAAAATGCAGGAGCTGGAGCCGGAGCAGGTCCCTGGGGCTGACACCAGGAGTGTGCCCGGCACATTCCATGCGGGAGCTGCCGGCTGGGAAATGGGCACCGAGGTGCTGAGGCATGGGCATGGGAAGGGGGGTCTGGAATGACAGGAGCCGTCCCTGCCAGCTGCAAGGCAGCCAGGAGAAATCCCAGCCTTTTACAAGGACGTGGAATGACAGGACAAGGGGTGGTGGTTTTAAACTGAGGGAGGGAGGATTTGGATTGGATTGAAGGGAAAAGATTTTCCTGTGAGGGTGGGGAGGCCCTGGCACAGAGCAGCTGTGGCTGCCCCATTCCTGGAAGGGCCCAAGGCCAGGCTGGACGGGGCTTGGAGCAGCCTGGGGCAGTGGAAGTGTCCCTGATCACCGCAGGGGGTGGCACTGGAAGCTTTCCAAGTTCCCACTCCCTGACTCCGTGGCCTGGGACCTCTGGCAGGAAGGTTCTGCTCAGATCCCTTGCACTGCATTTAACAGAGGGAAATACTCCCACACTTTCAATCAACAAACACGTCTGTCCCAGCGCTTTGTTCCTCACCTGCAGCTGTTACCAACTCTGCAGCTCCTGGCTGCGCTGGGAGCAGTGCAGGCCCTGTTTAATGCAAATGTGGGCAGCAGGAGAACAGCAACAGCGAGGGAGAGCGATCAAAGGAGCGGGTGAATATTGCACAGTGCAACACTGCCCTGAGCTCCCCGCAGGGTCTTGGTGGGATTTAGTGTTTGGGAGAGCAAGAAATGAGAGACGCAGCGTGGCTGTGCCTGGAGTTTATTCCCAAATGCAGGAATTGGAGCCCAGAGGAGCTGGTTCAGGGTTTCAGGTCCTCAAGGAGCAGGAGAGGTGGATGTGGAGTAGGAGTCAGGACATTTTCCAGGACTGGTTTTGAGGGTGTTCACTGGTTTTTGTAAAGGTTCCTTCAGGAAACCTTGAGATCCATCTTTAATGCGCTGCAAAATCCCCAAGATTTGGCTGTGGAAGCATTTTAAATGGAATTAGGATTCACTTAGGCAGAGGGAAGTTCAAAGGTGACAGAAGGAGCTGAGGTGGAACAGAACTTCATGGAACAGTAACAGGGAATTCAGAACAAGGAAAATGAGCAGACAAAAGGGGGATACCGGGGGGATGCTCTGGGGATGCCTGGGGGATACCGGGGGGATGAGCTCCCTCCTCACGTCCCCTGCAGACTCCGCCCAGTGCCCTCCTCTCAGGACAGGCTCCCGTCCCCTCTCCAGCCTCTCAGCGCCTCACAAACGCTGCAGGAATTTAAGGATTCAGCAGTTCTGGGGCTGCAGGTGAAAGTTAAAGGCAGCACAGGGAGAGTTTTCCTGGGGCAGGGGAAGTGATCCCCCCTGCCCTTCCTGTGGAGGGGGAGGGAATTCTTCTGGAAGCAGGAGAAAGCAAAGGGATGGTAACAGACCAGGAGCCTTGGAGACAAAGGTGAGCAGCTTCCTCCAGTCACAGATCTGGATCATGGAATCCCAGACTGGTTTGGGATGGAAGAGATCTTAAAGCCACCCCTGCCACTGTCCCAGGGTGCTCCAGCCGGGCCTGGGGCACTGCCAGGGATCCAGGAGCAGCCACAGCTGCTCTGGGCACCCTGTGCCAGGGCCTCCCCACCCTCCCAGCCAGGAATTCCTTCCCAGTATCCCATCCATCCCTGCCCTCTGGCAGTGGGATCCATTCCCTGTGTCCTGTCCCTCCAGCCCTTGGCCCCAGTCCCTCTCCATGTTCCTTGCAGGTTCCCTTTGGCAACCTGGGGCCCCTCTGCAGACCCGTCCCCAACCCCCATTGCCCCCGGGAGGTTTCCAGCCGGGGATTTTTGTGCTGCCTCCCAAAGCTGCTCCTCACACTCACCAGGAATTCTGTGCAGGCAAAATCAGAGCCCTCCCAACCCCTCCTTTCCCAAAATCCTTCCCCTGTGGAATCACTTGTCAGGAATCCTTGCCCAGCAGAGCCAGCGCTGCCTCGGAGCAGCTCCTCTCCAGCTGCTGGAGCGAAGCCTCCCCACGTTTCCATCCCTTCTCTGTGTTTTGCACCTCACCAGGCACAGCTGGCTCGGAGACTCCCAGCCCTTGATCCCAAAATAACAAGCAGCTGGAACACAGCACCCACAGCTCCCAGCCACGAGCTGCTGTTCCTGGAAAACTCTCCCGGAGCTCAGTGCTCTGAGCACTCCCTGCCTGCCCCGCGCTGCCCCAGCCATCGACCCCAAGCCCCTGCTCCTTCGGATTTCTCTCAGGCACAGCAGGAATGAGATTCTCCATCAAAAACCAGAGAATATCTGGGCAAAGATCTCCCTCCTTTGTTGTGCAGGCAGCAAACAAAACTGGGATTCTTTTGTGCTTATTTGAAGACAGAAGTGTGGGATTTGTGGGGAACTGTGGGCTTGATTTCCATCTGTGCCCGGATTGTCCCCACCGAGGGGGCAAAGCTGTGCTCCTGTCACAGGGGTGGCACGGGGGCAGGGAGGGCAGCTCCCCTTCTGGGCTGGCTCCTTTCCCACTCCCAGCCCGGTCCCAGTCACTCGCTGCTTTCACACCACGGGCGCGCTCCCAGAAATCCCAGGAGCTGGGAAACTGAGGCCCGGCTGAGCGGGGGGTGAGGCCCCGGCCTGGTGCGGGTGTGGGAACTCCAGCTCGTCCTGAGGCACTCCTGGAAGGGTTTGGGGCAGGGATGGAGGAGCTGGGACAGTTCTGCTCCAGAACAGGGAACGGGGAAGTGACCAGGGTGGAACATTCGGGGACACAGACAGGGAATGTGCAGCTCCACCCTGGAATGGCAGCGACCTGAACAGGGATCCTGGGGAAGGAGGGGAGGAGGGAAGGGAGGGA
>VXAZ01002581.1:20609-46453 GCA_013399875.1 Gymnorhina tibicen
TGCTGGGAGGTGCTGGGAGGTGCTGGGAGGTGCTGGGAGGGGGATGCTGCTGCTGAGAGCAGATCTCGGTGTCGGTGCCAGGACGGGCTCCGCGGAGGCCCCGGGCAGGCTCAGCCCCTCCGAGTGCCCCCGGGAGAGCCCCAGCCGGGCGCGGGCACAGCCCCAGCTCCCCGCGGTCCCTCAGCACCGGGGAAGGTTCCGTGCTGCAGGCGGGGCTGGGTTCGGGCAGGGCTGGTGCTGAGTGTGGGGTTTGGGGGATGCGCTTTTGGGATGGGGCTGAACACGTCGGGGAGGGGCTGCGGGTTCTCCTCGGTCCCCTCTGGGTGCGCCGCACGATTTCGGTAAATTCGGCCCAGTGGTTAAAAATTCAAAGCTTGTCTAGGGACAGGACCCAGGGAAGGGCTGGAGCTGTGCCAGGGGGATTTGGGATGGAGATCAGGGAAAGGCTCTTCCCCCAGAGGGTGCTGGGCACTGCCCAGGCTCCCCAGGGAATGGGCCCGGCCCCGAGGCTGCCAGAGCTCCAGGAGCGTTTGGGCAGCGCTGCCAGGGATGCCCAGGGTGGGGCTGTTGGGGGGTCTGGGCAGGGCCGGGGTGGGACTGGGTGATCCTGGGGGTCCCTTCCAGCCCAGGATATTCCAGGGTTGGCAAATCCCAGGAGCTCCCGGGAGCATCCCCCAGTGTGGCTGTGCTGGGACAGCCCCTGCCCTCCCCTGCCGCCCTGCTGAGCCCAACACAGCGCTCAACCCCAACCCAGCACCTGCACTTGGGGATCCCAAAGCTCTTTTCCAACCCAAACCACTCCACGGTCTCCCAGAACTCCTCTGAGCTCCCCTGGCTGCCACCCGGGGCATTTGCTGGGCCAAGGAATGGGAGCAAAGCAGCGATTTGGCTCTGCCCCCTGCCCCGCCCCAATTCCAGCTGCTCTGGGCCCTTTATTCCCGGTTCCAGCCCAGAGACCCCAATTCCAGCTGCTCTGGGCCCTTTATTCCCGGTTCCAGCCCAGAGACCCCAATTCCAGCTGCTCTGGGCCCTTTATTCCCGGTTCCAGCCCAGAGACCCCAATTCCAGCTGCTCTGGGCCCTTTATTCCCGGTTCCAGCCCAGAGACCCCAATTCCAGCTGCTCTGGGCCCTTTATTCCCGGTTCCAGCCCAGAGACCCCAATTCCAGCTGCTCTGGGCCCTTTATTCCCGGTTCCAGCCCAGAGACCCCAATTCCAGCTGCTCTGGGCCCTTTATTCCCGGTTCCAGCCCAGAGACCCCAATTCCAGCTGCTCTGGGCCCTTTATTCCCGGTTCCAGCCCAGAGACCCCAATTCCAGCTGCTCTGGGCCCTTTATTCCCGGTTCCAGCCCAGAGACCCCAATTCCAGCTGCTCTGGGCCCTTTATTCCCGGTTCCAGCCCAGAGACCCCAATTCCAGCTGCTCTGGGCCCTTCATTCCCGGTTCCAGCCCAATTCCAGCTGCTCTGGGCCCTTCATTCCCGGTTCCAGCCCAATTCCAGCTGCTCTGGGCCCTTCATTCCCGGTTCCAGCCCAATTCCAGCTGCTCTGGGCCCTTCATTCCCGGTTCCAGCCCAATTCCAGCTGCTCTGGGCCCTTCATTCCCGGTTCCAGCCCAATTCCAGCTGCTCTGGGCCCTTCATTCCCGGTTCCAGCCCAATTCCAGCTGCTCTGGGCCCTTCATTCCCGGTTCCAGCCCAATTCCAGCTGCTCTGGGCCCTTCATTCCCGGTTCCAGCCCAATTCCAGCTGCTCTGGGCCCTTCATTCCCGGTTCCAGCCCAATTCCAGCTGCTCTGGGCCCTTCATTCCCGGTTCCAGCCCAATTCCAGCTGCTCTGGGCCCTTCATTCCCGGTTCCAGCCCAATTCCAGCTGCTCTGGGCCCTTCATTCCCGGTTCCAGCCCAATTCCAGCTGCTCTGGGCCCTTCATTCCCGGTTCCAGCCCAATTCCAGCTGCTCTGGGCCCTTCATTCCCGGTTCCAGCCCAATTCCAGCTGCTCTGGGCCCTTCATTCCCGGTTCCAGCCCAATTCCAGCTGCTCTGGGCCCTTCATTCCCGGTTCCATGCCGGGGCAGTGCAGGAGCAGAGCGAGGCCCCCCCAGCCCCAGCGCAGCCGGAGGGGCCGGGAGCTGCCCCTGGGCAGGGAGCGGGGCAGGACCCGGTTCCCTGGGGAAAGCCCTGCCCAGGCCCCTGGAGCTGAAGGAAAGGACAGAGGTGACCTCTCCAAGCAGAGCTGGGGTTGCAGTGACCGGGCCATGACAGGAACAGCAAACCCAATCCCAGTGACCTTTTTTTTTATGATTCTGTTATGGTTTAGTGGAAAAAACACTCCAGGAGATGGGCTGGTTTCTCCAGCGGGGGAAGAATAAAATCCTCAGCTCATCTCCTCACAGAATGCAGCCCAGGAGCAGCTTTGGGAACACCAGGTTCCCAAAGAATCCAGCCCAGGAGCAGCTCTGGAATCCAGGCAGTCTCCTGCTGTTCCAGGCAGGATTTGCTCTCTAATCCCAGTCCAGATCCACTTTTTAAAGCTGAGTCTCGCCCAAGGCCTGAGGAGTTTTGCAGCTTCCCAGAAACCTCTGGCACAGCAATAAAAATCACCTGCTTATCCTGAGAGTTGTATTTTTAGCCTGAGATTGGAGTGTTCTGCTCCAGAAGCAGCCACTCCTGCAGGGAGGGAGGGTTGGTACCCTCAGCACTAAAGCTGGAGAATAAAATCCAGAGAAAATCCTTGCCCAGGGTATTTCTCCAGCCAAAACTCCTGTGGAAGGACTGGCCAAACCTTTCGTGCTTCTTTTTCTAGATAAAAATTGAGGGGAGCGGCTGCTTGCCCCCAAAATGCTCTGATTTTCTTCATGGAAGCAAAGCCCCAACATTTCTTTTCCACATGAACCTCCCACTTCTCCTTTCTGGTTTTTTTTTCAAAGGCTTTCATTTCCAATATTGGATTTCAGCCCAAAAATATTGGTCCTCAATTACTGAAAATCAATTTATTCTCTTTCTGAGCACTTGGCTTGATCCAGTGCAGGAAGGTCCATTAATGAACTCTCTCCGAGATGAAAACAGAAGCGAAGCTTTGCATTTCATCAGCTCTTAGGAGGAGCTGAGCAAGTGAAGCAGGGCCAGCAATATTTTAATTAAGCCTTGCTGAGATTGTCTCCTGCTACAAGAGCCCCTTTTAATTACATTTGTTAAAACATCCCGGAGTGGATTGAATCCCTGCTCGGAGGGGTTTCTCCGTGGCGGGAATGCCAATCGACCCCAGCGCTTCCCCTGGCACTGCGGCCCCGGTGAGTCCCGGCCCCGAGCCGGGAGTGCCCGAGGGGCAGCTCCAACTCCCTCCCGTCCCACCGCACCCGAGGCGCTCCCTGGGCTGCCCCGCGGGCAGTTCTGCCGCCGGCCCTGGCTAAAATCCACCTGGGAGGGGCAGCATCGGTCCCGTCCCAGCCCCCTCCTTCCCGGCGGGACAATCCCGGGATTCCATTCCAATCCATTCCCGGGATCTCTGTCCTGGGATGTGGCAGCCCCGGGAGCCCTGAGAGACCTGCACCGAGCATCTCCCTCACGCAGGGAACAGCCTCGCCCCTGGCTGGGGCAAAGGAGCACCTCTGGACCGGGAAAATGTGGGGAACGTGTCCAGAGTGGGGGGAACGCGTCCGAAACCTCCCCACGCGACCAAAGTTCCTCGAGCTTGAATCCCGAGGGTTCCAGCAGCTGTTGCCAGGCTCTGTCTGGGCACACAGCGCTGCCCCATGACACCAAGGTCCCAAAGGAAGCCAGAACAGTTGGCTCTGGGTTTTTTAAGCCGCTGCTGGAGCTGTTTCAGGGGAATTGTGTGGCCTCTGTTTGCAGAACGAGGCGGTTGCAGTGCTGGGAAGGGAGATGGGGCTCACAGCCCTCGGGGCAGGCTCTGTGCCCAAGGGGTTGGAAACAGGAACCTCTGACTCTGCTGTCAGGAGCTCGCGGGCCAGGACTTTCCTCTAAGCACAGGAAATACTGTGAGGGATGTGAGAGCAGGGAAAGTGTTGCCTGATTCCTCCCCAAATCCATGGCTCAGGGAAGCCCACGGAACAGGCAGCTCTGTCACCCCGCAAGCAGCACGGTTTAATTAACTCCAAATAGCACTTGGAGTGGGGAATAGTGGATCCACCCATGGGCTGAATCCTCCAGGGAGGGTTGGGTTGGAGGCTCTGCCTGATTCCCTGGGTGCTCCAGCAAAAATTAAGGAAGAGATCCTTTCCAAACCCTGTTCTCCTCAAGGCTGGAGGCTCCCAGGTTCATTTCCAAACAAGATTTTCCATTCAGGAGTTAATTGGCCCCTGCTCCTCCCAGAGACATGAACATTTACTGAGGCTTGAGCCAAGTTCCTTTTCCCTTCACCAAGGTGTAAATCAGGAGTGCTGGAAAGGGGATCAGGGCCTTGGTGCCGCGGACCTGGCGCTGGGAGAGACAGGACAAGGGAGAATGGCTCCAAACTGACAGAGCGGAGGTTCAGATGGATACTGGGAAGGAATTCCCGGCTGGGAGGGTGGGGAGGCCCTGGCACAGGGTGCCCAGAGCAGCTGTGGCTGCCCCTGGATCCCTGGCAGTGCCCCAGGCCAGGGTGGATGGGGCTGGGAGCAGCCTGGGACGGTGGGAGGTGTTCCTGCCATGGCAGGGGTGGCACTGGGTGATTTTTAAGGTCCTTTCCAACCAAACCATTCTGGGATTCCGTGATCTTCACGGGAATCTCCCATTGATTCAAATCCGCTGCTGGATTCCCACCACACCCATGGGGGCTCCATGTCCCATCCCACCCCACAGACCCTCCTGGCAAACCCTGACCACGACACATCCACGCCCTAATTAACAACAACCCGTTCAGGGGTGGTGCAGGCCGCCCTGGAGCTCAGATTCTCCTCAGTTATCCCCACCTGGGTCCGGAGGAGCTCCACAGGGTTGGTTCTACTCCAGGGTTACAGAGCTGTGGGGCTGTGACCCCACTGTTGGGTGGCAGCTCTGTCACTGCAGCTCCCAGAGAGCCCAGGGCTGTCCCCAGCCCCGGGGGCTCAGGGTCACTGGGAGCTGCCAGAGCTGCCAAATCCCGGTGTCACCCACCTCCTGAACCTGGTGCCACCCACCTCCTGAATCCAGTGCCACCCACCTCCTGAATCCAGTGCCACCCACCTCCTGAATCCCAGTGCCACCCACCTCCTGAATCCCAGTGCCACCCACCTCCTGAACCCAGTGCCACCCACCTGCCTCCCCTTTGCACAAGGGATTTTGTCCCCTCATGGCATTTCCGCAGCCCTGCCCACACGGGACCCCAGGGTAGCAGGTCCCAGCAGAAATCCCAAAGCTCCCAAAGGAGTTCTTTGCCAGGCCTAGGGCAGCAGAAGCTGCCACCCTCCAAAGGAGCTGGTGCATCCCCTCAGGCCCTGCCCGGGGCTGAGCCCCGGGCCCTCTGCTCTGTTCCCACTGCAGGAATGTGGGGCTGGAGAGGTGGGAAATGGGCTTGGATAAAATCTGCCGTAGGCTCAAGAAGAGAAACGAGAGTCAGGTCTGAGTGCGGGTGCCCTCGGGCAGCTCCAGGGTCTGTCTGTCCTGGCTGGACTCACTCAGCACCTGCTCTGTGCCAAAGGGAAACTCGGGAATCTCTCAGGCTGCGGCATCCAGCCTTCCCTGAATCCATCCAGCCTTCCCTAAATCCATCCACCCCACAGGGAGCCTGCAGCCTCGGGGAGGGAACATCCCAGCTGAGGGCACGGAGACAGCCGGGGTGAGCCGGGCTCTGCTGCAGCGTGCCCAGAGAGGGAGGGGACGCTGAAGTCACACTGGGTAGCTGTGAAGCCACACTGAACATCTGTAAAGTCATATCGAGTGTTTTAAGCTCACATTGAATATTTGTGAGGTCACATTGAGTATTTGTGAATTCACGTCAAATATTTGTGAAGTCGCGTTGGGTATTTGTTAGCTGTGACCCCAAACACCTTCCCAGGACCCAAGGGAAGCAGCACCTTCCCCAGCCAGGGAATGGTACAGTGGGAAAACTCCCCAGGTGCCAGAGGATGTTTATCAGAACCTCCTGGAGATTCCCCTCCGGAACATGGGAAGTGTCAGATTAGATCAGGCCTAAGATCCATCCTAGCCCGACCCTGCAGCTCGGGGAGGCCTCACCTCCCCATGCAGTCCGGGGGGAAATGTCCTGTTTTCCACACAGCACTGACAGCTGCTGGGGAGCTGTCCCTGCCCGTGGCAGGGGCTGGAACGGGATGGTTGTTCCGACCCAAACCATGCCACGATTCTCCGGAGTTATTCTGACTTCTCTCTCCTGTTGACCATTAACCATTCAATTCAGGTTATTTTCACTGTTTGGGACAGCTCCGTCCCTCTCTGGCCTCACTCATCTTCCCAAGGCAGTGGATCCAGTGCCCAGCCCCTGTTCCACGTTCCCCAGGATGTGGACACGGGGACAGGACACGCCTGGAGCTTTGTGGGATGGTTCATCCACTGATTTCGAGATCCTTTCCTCCTTGCAGGCGCTGAGGCCACAGCAGCACCGGCTGCAAATCCCTCCCTGGCCAGGGACAGCAGCTCCTCCCCAGCTCGTAACTCACTGGCGGTGGATGTGAAGGGATGCAGGGAGTGCATCCCATGCTTTAGGGTTGTTGGGAGTTTGGGGCTTGTACTTTTTAACAGAAGCACAATTTTCCTTCCTGCAAGCTAAGCAAGAGTTCCCTGAGCTGAGTGTGGGGCTGGAGAGGGGGGAGCAACTTGGAAATGAAAAATGCTGGGAATTAAACGTGATCTAAAGCTGCTGTCGCATTAAAATGCGATTTCCAGGTCCGGTTTGTCCCGTTCCGCGGGCAGCGCTGCAGAGGGAGCGCTCACCCCGATCCCG
Organism: Gymnorhina tibicen; assembly: GCA_013399875.1. Lineage (NCBI taxonomy): Eukaryota > Metazoa > Chordata > Aves > Passeriformes > Artamidae > Gymnorhina > Gymnorhina tibicen. The sequence continues at coordinate 27,488 of VXAZ01002581.1, forward strand.
GGCACATAAAGCAGCGGCTCTGCCTGGGCAGGGCTCCCCAGACCCGCTGATAAATAAGAATAATGGCACCTGAGGCGCGTCCCTAAGCAGGTGAAAAATGCCTCCACAAACGCGGGCAGGGCAGGGCAGCGCTCCCTCGGGGGAGCAAGGCAGGAGCTCCGCGGTTCGCTTGGGAAGAAACAAAGGAAAACCCATCCGAGGGGGCCGGGGGCTGTGGGGTGGCCGGGCCAGTCCGAGGTGCCCCTTCCCAGCCGGAGCCAGCCCCGGGCGCGGGGAGGGGACAGCGCCAGGCTCGGGCTTTGCGTTATTTCCAGGGCAGCGCGGGAAGCGCCTGGGACCGGGCAGCTCGGGAGAGGAGCCCGGCTCCAGCCCTGCCTTTGGAGCCAGCCGTGCTCCATCCGTTCCCCAGCCCGGGGAAGGCTGAGCACCCCAGGGGAGGCGGCCGCCCCCGCTCACTCGCTGGTGGTCACCCTGCGGCCCGGGAGATTTTCCCGTCACATTCCAGGGGGATTCCATGGATCTTCCCTTCCCGCCCAGACTCCTCCGTGCTCCACACGAGACAAGGGCTGCTTTGCATTCCAGACAGGCTCGCGCTGCAGGAGCCAGCCTCGGAAAATCCATCCAGCACGGTTTGGGAATGCTCTGTGTTAAGCCTGACTGGGGTTAAGCCTGACTGGGTTAAGCCTGACTTGCCTTTCACTGACAGGGACACTGGGCAGTGTCCTGGGTGTCACTGCACGCTGGAAAAAAGGGACGAGGCCATGTGTGCCTGGCAAGAAAGATAATTACTGACACATGTTTGGGGTTCATTCTGCCAGGTCCCACTGAAGGAGAGGTCTGGAGCTCTCGCTGGAGCATCCCCCTGGATTTGGTGTGTGCTGGCACTTGGCACTGCTGGGAGCTCCCTGGGGGCTGCTGGGATCTGGGAGGCTCAGGCTGGCTCTGTGCAGACACTGTGGATGTGGCACGCGAGGGGGGCAAGGGGGGCAGTGCCGGGGGGAGGAAGGTGAAGGAGCTGGGAAGGGAACAATCCTTGGAGGATTCCCTGGAGGGAGGAACCAGGAAAGCTTCATTGCCCATTGCCCCCAGGAAATGCAGCCTCTGCCTGTGGCTGCCTGTATTCCACAGCCATCCCAAAATACTCCCTGCAGTTCACCTCTCCTTCCTCCTCTCCTGTCTCCTCTCTGGGGTGACTTTATTGTGACCTTCCAGGGCCTCAAGGGGCTCCAGGAGAGCTGGAGAGGGACTGGGGACAAGGGATGGAGGGACGGGACACAGGGAATGGCTTCCCACTGCCAGAGGGCAGGGAGGGATGGGATACTGGGAAGGAATTGTTCCCTGTGAGGGTGGGCAGGCCCTGGCACAGGGTGCCCAGAGCAGCTGTGGCTGCCCCTGGATCCCTGGCAGTGCCCCAGGCCAGGCTGGATGGGGCTGGAGCAGCCTGGGACAGTGGGAGGTGTCCCTGCCCTGGCAGGGGTGGCACTGGGTGGGCTTTGAGGTCCCTCCCAACCCAAACCATTCTGGAATTCTGAGATTCTTGATGATCCCTACTGAGCCTTCGAGCCCCGTCCCTGCAAATTCCCCCTTGTTCCAGCCCCTGCTGGGTTCCTTCACTCCTGGTTTCCATCCCGGGGTTTTTCCTCACAAAACTGTGCTGAGGCTCTGGGAGGTGCAGGGGGGTCTGACCTTCCTGGGAACCTGCAGAGTACAGAACACCCCGAGATCCTGAGCACTCCGACCCCAAAGTCTCTGTCCAGAACCACTTCCCGGGGGATTGTGCATCTGGAGGTGTGAGGGGAGGGGATTTGGCTGAGACTGGATCAGTGGGGAAGGCCCAGAGCCCTGGCTGAGCTGAGCTTAACCCCAGGGCAGGGAAATCGCTGGGAAGGTGCCACAAGTGCCTCAAGAATTGCTCAGCTGGGAGCAGTCCCTGGATGCACTCGGATTGTGCTGGGAAGCAGCTCCAGAGCCAGGGGGGTTGGAATGGACCAAAGTGCTACAAAAGCCTGGAATGTTTTGTTGTGCCTGTGGCAGACGAGCCCCAAACACTTCCCCACTCTCCCTCCACAACATTTCCTTGGAGTTCTTGCTGAAATCCAGTTTTTTCCCAGAACAGACAAAAGGAAAATGCGGGGTTGGAAATGAGTGATTGTGATGGAAGTCAGTTTTGCAAAGGAAGGAAATGCTCTGGAGTGCTCTGGAGGGAGCCCAGCACGCTTTGTCAGAAGGTGTTTGGGGTTTCCTTTAGCTCTGCCAGCCCCACTCCCCAAACCCCCTGCAGAGCTCTCCCTGTCTCCTGCCAGGGCAGGTTTGTTCTTGGAGGGGAGCTCTGGGCAGGCCCAGGGGGTGCCAGGGTGGGAGTGCAGCTGTGGGGGCTCTGATACAGATGTTTGCCTCTGCACCGCTGCCCCACGTGTCCCCGTGCCCTCATTTCCAACACTGAGCCCCTTCCCGTGCAATAACTCAACCGGGACGGGCCAAAAAGAGCCCGGGAAAGGCAGATATTCCAGCTGCAGAGCAGGTTGGGTGGGCAGCCAGGCTGCACCAGGAGCTGAGCACCAGGAGCGGTGCAGGAGCTGTTTTCTCTCAGCAGAGTGAGGTGACTCCGGAGCAGAGCACTCCCCGAATCCCTCCTGCTGCTTCCCGTGCTCCTGTGCTCCTCTCCTTGTCCCTGAGTGCTGCCAAGCTGCTGCTGGCCGAAGGACGGCTGGGGCCGAGGCACTCCGGGCTGAGGATTTGCTCCCAGTTCCTCTCCCAGTTCTCCCCGTTCATCTCCCCCGCATTCCCCGAGTGCGCTGATTCCTCGGTGGCGATGTTTCCCTCGGTGTGGGCGGTGCTGCCTGTCCTTGGAGCCTGGGTTACGGAACCACACCATCAACAGTCTGCACAATCAGAGAATCCCGGACCGGCCTGGGCTGGGAGGGACCTTAAAGCCCCTCCGGTGCCACCCCTGCCGTGGGCAGGGACAGCTCCCAGCCCTGCCCAGCCTCCGCTGGGACAATGTCCACCCTGGGAAGGTGAAAGGCCAGATTTCATCTGGGCAAGGGAAAGCAGGGATTTTGATTTGAGCCATGATTTTTTCTATTTCAGTAATTTCTCCGTTGAAGGTCCGTGTTTCTTTACAAGTTTCCTGCTTTTTATGTCCATTTTTTTGGCTGCAAATGGCCACTGTGCAAGTGTTGGGCAGGCAGCTGAGCCCGAGGGCATTCCCTGCGCAGAGGCTCTGCCCACAGGCCAATATTCCACACGGGAAATGCTGCTCACATCCCTGGGGTCTCCAGCTCATGCCTCGGACTCACAAATTGTACAGAACCTCCCTCTGACTTCCATCCCCCCTCCCGGCCCTGGGCGTGCAGAGGAATGGGAGCTTCCCAAGTCATGCTCTGCCCCACTTCCAGGTGAGCACGAACGGGGAAAGCTGGGAATGAGCTTGAGCCCATTCCATGAGGTTTCATGGGATTCATTTACTTTTAGTTGAACCCTGAGCCTTGAAGAACCCCTGGAAGACCCCTCAGTCTTCAGGGGCCCCTCAGAGTCAGGGACACAACACCAACCCCAAAGCTGTTCCCTCTCCCCACTCCATGTCCAGAGAGGTGCCATCCCTTCTCCAGAGTCTCCCTGACTGCCTGGAGCTGGAGGGAGGCTTTTCCTTGCAGCCAGGCCTTGGATCAGAGCCAGCCCCACCACTCTGAACTCCTGTAATTAGTCAGAATCTGAGGGTGAATTATTTTCTGACAGAAGATGTGGGCAGGCAGGAGTTTTAAGGCTCCATTGGCCCAGGCAGGGTCAGTGCCCTCAGCGCGGTGGCCTGAGCTGCGCTGGAGAGCAGCTCCTGTCCTGGATAATGAACGAGCGCTGACTGATCTGACAGACGGGGAGAACGTTCAGTGTGTGCGCCAGCAGCAGCGCTGGTGGGCACCGCGGGGCTGCCTCCCTGCCGGCAAGGGCTGCCGGCAGCAGCTGCTGGGCCCGGGCCATCGGGGGCATCGGGGGCCATCGGGGGCCATCGGGGGCATCGGGGGCCATCGGGGGCCATCGGGGCCATCGGGGGCCATCGGGGCCATCGGGGCCATCGGGGCCATCGGGGGCCATCGGGGGCCATCGGGGCCCTGGTGTCCGGCTCTGCCCCGGGGGGCCGGGCTGTGGATGGGTCAAACCCCCAGGGCTGCTAACACCGGGGCATTTCCCAGGAGGGAGCGGCTGTGGCTTCCTGTGAGCCAGGATCCTGCTCGGGCTCGCTCCGTGCCTCAGTTTATCCCTTTGCCAAAGGATCCAGTTCTTCCCCCAGAGGGTGCTGGGCACTGCCCAGGGAATGGTTCCGGCCCTGAGGCTGCCAGAGCTCCAGGAGCGTTTGGGCAGCGCTGCCAGGGATGCCCAGGGTGGGGCTGTTGGGGGGGTCTGGGCAGGGCCGGGGCGGCACTGGGTGATCCTGGGGGTCCCTTCCCACTCGGGATTTTCCACGATCCCGTGTGTGCAGTGGAACCACCGGTGCTGTTCCTCCACAGCAAAGGGGACTCCCAGCCCGAGCTGCAGAATGAGCTCCCGTCATCCCAAGGCTCCCAGGCCTGGCGCAGCTCCCCCTGAATCCCCGGTCTCGGCGGCGATCAGGCTGCAATCCATGGAGAGCTCATTCCGTGCGAATCCAGCCGCGCTCCCCGCCTGCCCCAGTGATAAAAGCCGGACCCGACTCCTCTGGCTCTGCCAGCCGCAAAGCCCAGCACAAAGCCCCTGGTGGCCTTTTCCTTGTGCTTAACGCACCGCTCCCGGGAGGCTGTCAGGGTTCCCCGGCTGCCGGCGGAGCTGAGCCATTATTCCCGCAGGAACGGGAACTTCAACACCCTCTGGAACGATCTCTGTGACAGCCGGCAGCGAGTCACTGACTCCTGAGTCCGCCCCAGCGGTGCCTTTGTGCTCTTCAGGAGCGGGAACGGGCCCGGGAACGATCGGGATGGTCCCGGAATGATCCCAGGGAGACTCCCGGGCATGCCTCTCCCTCTCCCTGCTCATCGCTGCCAGGGGTGACAGCAGCGCCCATCTCCGCCTTCACTCCGTGCTAAACCCGGCCGGGAGAGCCCGCGGCGCCTGCGGGAATCGGGAGGGGGCAGCGGGCGGTGGGGACAGCTCAGGGAGGTGACAGCTCCAGGGTCAGCTGGGAGGTGACAGCCGGGGGCTCCGGGGAGCAGAGCTGGCACCTCCTCAGGCACGAGCGTCTGGCTGGGGCAGCGCTGCTCCGCTGCTCCGCTGCTCTGGGGATGCTTCCGTCCGGAAAAGGGGAAATCGGGGACCGCGCTGTGGGGAAGGTTTGGGGTTTGAGGTGCAGAACTCCAGGGGGATTTTCCCCGTTCAGGAGTGAACTCACGGGGGCACCTCGGGCTCGGGCTGATCCCCGGCTCACACAGCGTGGGTGGAACGGGATCGGGATGGGTCCATGCCAGGAGGGGAGGGAACCCCTGCTTTTGGCTTAGCCAACCAAGCTGCATCCCAAATGTCCCCAAGTCCATCCCAAACGTCCCCAGCTCCTGTAAGTGTGATAGGTGAAGCTCTTACAGCCCCTCCCCACTGCCTGTGCAACGCACGGGAGCTGAAAAGCTGTCCCCTCACTTTGGATGCACAAAGGTTATGGAAAAAGAGAAGAGACGATTTTATTCCCCTTTTGCCCCCAAAAATCACAAATCATAGTGGAACCATAAAATCCCAGACTGGTTTGGGTTGGGAGGGACCTCAAAGCCCACCCAGTGCCACCCCTGCCATGGGCAGGGACACCTCCTGCTATCCCAGAGCCACATCCAGCCTGGCTTTGGACACTTCCAGGGATGCGGCTTCAACAAAATCCTCCTCTTTCCTTGCTGGGGAAGTCACCCAGGAGGACACTCGGGACCAATGGTCACAGTCCCAGCCCCTGGCTGATCCCAGCGGATCCATCGCGGTCCAGGTGAACGATTCCCCACCCCTCGGGCGAGTCAGGGCCTGTCACAGCTCAGGGAGCACCTCAGGGAAGGAGCATCCTCGGGGAAACGTTCCCTGCAGGAGACTTTCCAAGCTTTGGAGCTTTTGGGGCTCGTTGGAACTTTTCCCCAACCCTCTTATTTCAAACAGCGCTAGGAGGTGCTTTGATGGGTGGGACTGTTTTTTAGAAAAGAGAAACAGGGTTTTTCCAGTGGAGCTTTTGGGATTTGGATGAACTTGTGGGAAGTTTGCTGTGGGTTTACCCTGCAAAGGTCAGGGCACGGCTGGAGGTGTTTGTTAAAGATGCGCTGGGCAGGGCAGGGACCCGAACTGAGGCTTTTGTGAGTGCTGGTGGGAGGACCCAGCCTGGGGCCTCTCCTCCGGCAGGGAGCAGCTCCTTCCCGGGAGCTTTTTCGGAGGCTGGGAGGGTCCTGTTCTCACCTCGGCAGGGGGTGAAAATGGACCTGGAAAACCTCTCAGCACTTGCAGAAGCAATTCCTGTTCCTCAGCCGTTCCTGCGGCGTGGATCAAGGGGGAGGAGAAAAAAGGGATTTCTGTGCCTGTGGGCAGGGCTGGGATCTCGTTGGGATCTCACCAGGGGATGAGGGACAGCAGCGCTGCTCCCAGCTTTGGGAGGACAGGAGAAAATGGGCATCGACATTAGGGATAAATCCTCCCCTGGGAGGGTGGGGAGGCCCTGGCACAGGGTGCCCAGAGCAGCTGTGGCTGCCTCTGGATCCCTGGCAGTGCCCCAGGCCAGGCTGGACGGGGCTGGGAGCAGCCTGGGACAGCGGGAGGTGTCCCTGCCCTGGCAGGGGTGGGACAGGGTGGGATTTAAGGTCCCTTCCCACCCAAAGCATTTGGGATTCCCTGGAGGTGTGGAGTGAGGGGGGGACATCCCTGCCAAGGGTTACCCCACCCCCCCGAGCAGGGAATATTGGAATAAATCTCTGTGCCAAGGGAGCAGCTGCTCCTCCTGGAAAGAGAAGCTCTGTAAAGACTCTGGCTGAAAACAAAGTTACTTCGGGAAACCCGGACAATTCAATTGAATTGTAATTATTCACCACTAATTTTCCGACCTTCTCTTGTTAAAGAAACGTTTGAGACATCACACCGAGAAGCAGAAATGATGCCACAAGAGATGGATGAGGAATTCTAGGGAAAATGAACGATCAGTAAACAACTGAAGAGCACCTCGGTGCTCGCATGTCCTGCTTAGCAGGTCTGAGTAACGAGGAAACTTGTAAAAATTAAACTGTGGGTTGTTTGTGCCACAATGATTAAAAAAAGAAGAGTCAAACAGTTGGTGAATTTATATGCAATGAATAAATGAATCAGTTCTATTTTCTCCAGAGGAATCCAAGCAAACAAGAGAAGGGCTCTGTAGCTGTGCACACAGCATTGTTTTCAAACCTCAGCTGTTACAAAGCAGAAAATATTTGCAATGGGGAGAACGATTTGAGAAATTAAATCAGTGTGGGAGGGGGAGTTCGCAGTTCTGCTGCTCTCCTGGTATCAGCAGAGCCCATCGGGATTTTGTCTTGGTGTGGGGAGCAGGAGGAAATGAGAATGTCAGGGGAGGACAGCACCTGGAGGAGGAATTATTGCTTCATTGTCTCCTGCCTTGCCTCTGATGGATCCTCCGGGAACGGGAGCTGTGGAATCAGCCCCCAGCACGGGGAGGGAGGGGCTGCTGCCTCTGCGTCCAGCTGGAGCTGCACTGGGGTGGTTTGTTGGGGGCACGGTCCTGCTGGAGCACTGGGAGCCCAGTGCTGCTGGGGCTGCTGCTGGAGCCGTGCCCCACGGCTGGGGGCACTCGGGGACATTCCAGCCTGGAGGGGCTCGGCTCAGGAACGGCAATTTCGGAGGAGATGCCAGGTTTTCAAAAGCTTTCGTGCCTTTGGTGCCTTCCAGTGCGGGGTCCTTGGGATCGTGGGAGTGTTGGGACTTGAGACCCTGCCCTGACACCGTCCCCACCACCTGGAATCAGGCGTTCAGCTCCCACTTAGAAACAGCTTTAGACTGGAGCCAGCCTGGGCTCCCCACACTGCACCTGGGCAGGCTGAGCTTCTTGGGAATCGCTTTTTTGTCATCCGCAGTGCATCGACCTCAGCCCCAGCACGAGGAATATCCTCCGGGCACAAGGTCTGGGATAGAGCAGACCCACCCTGCGGCCCCTCTGGGATGCTCTGGGCCAAACCCCTGAGGCACAGGCTGATCCCAGGGCCCACAGGCTGATCCCAGGGCCCACAGGAGGTCCCAGAGCCCACAGGAGGTCCCAGAGCCCACAGGTGATCCCACATAGTTGAGCTGGCACAAAGCTGGCTGAGGACACGTGAACATCCCTTGTTCCCTCCTTGAACAGTGTTTGCCATGAAAAAATCCTCCAGCACCCGCTGTGTCCCCAGCCCTGCTGACAGACTGGTCCCTGCTCCTCTCCAGTGCCTGCCCCAGTCAGCACAGGGACCGTGGACACATTCCCAACTTTTCTCCTTGCCCTGCCTGGCTGTGTTGTCCAGCCTGGCAAACCCTTCCCTTTCCCTGCTCTGTTTGCTGTGAAGCAGGAACAGATTGTGATGGCAGCAGACAGCAGAGCTGACAGCTCTCAGCTTTCTCAGCTCCCTCAGCTCCCGCTCCTCTCTCAGCTCCCCCAGCTCCCTCATCTCCCTCTCCTCTCTCAGCTTTCTCAGCTCCCCCAGCTCCCCCAGCTCCCTCATCTCCCTCTCCTCCTTCATCTCCCTCTCCTCTCTCAGCTCTCTCAGCCTTGTTTATGAACTAAAATAATTTTTCCCACCCCAAAGTGCATCCTAGGAACCCTTTGGAGCTGCTCAGCTCCTCTGCTCCTTCTCAGCAACACCTGAATCCTTCATGTCCAGACATGGAGCTCCCAGTTTCTTCAGTTCACTGAATCCCAGAATGGTTTGGGTTGCAAGGGACCTTGAAGATGATTTTGTTCCACCCCCTGCCATGGCAGGGACACCTCCCACTGTCCCAGGCTGCTCCAGGCCCCGTCCAGCCTGGCCTGGGGCACTGCCAGGGATCCAGGGGCAGCCCCAGCTGCTCTGGGAATCTGCTGCATTCCCTGCATGCCCTCCCTGCAGGTGGAAGTGTGGCAAACACTGGGAGCTCTGAGTCTCAATGGCACAGGAATTCTCTCTTTCTAGGCTGCTTTGCCCATTCCCCACATTCCCATCCCTTCTCGGCAGGGACAGGGATAAGGGGCTGGATGGGATGAGGGGATGGGAGAGGCAGGAGGAGTCAGGAACGTTCCAGAGCCCCAGCACAGGAGGGGATGCTCCAGGCATGCAAAAATGCAGCCTAATTAAAATGAATGAGAATTATTTTTATCTCCTTAAACAATTGTACGATCACATTTTAATTAAAATAACATTAAAACATTTCTTTTTTTCGGATTTTGCTAATGTAGATGCTCATGGCCTTATCACAAATAGACAAAGAGCCTGGAAGGGCTTTTCTTTTTCCTAAGAGGCTTTTAGTGGCAGTAAATTAAGATCTATGGATACGTGTGAGGAGAATGGGCATGGAGACAGCACCGAGTTAAAGCTGTGTCTGGCTGAGGTTTTATTTCCTCCTTCCCATCATTTAACTGGATTTTGATGTTGTGAAGTTGTTCCTGCGCGCGGAGCTCTCCGCAGCTCAGAGAAAGCTCGATGAGAGAGAATTGATGCTCTGAGGGGCAGCACTGCCTGCCTTGGATGCTCCTTGCACCCATCCCAGCCCCTTTTAGGGAGGTTCTGTGCCCTGTGCAGACCAAATCCCCGCTGTGATTCCTGCTCTGTTCCTCAGGTCCCCGCAGGAGATCTGGAGCTGGGCTGGAAGGAGAGGTCTGGGAAGGACGAGTGGAGTGGGGGGCAAGGGGAATCCTGGGGAAATAAGAGCAGGGGAAAACAGATTGCAGTGGGTGAAGGATCCCGTTTGTTAGGGCTGAGGAGAGTCATGGGATCGTTAAGGATGGAAAAACCTCCGGGTTCATCAAGTCCAACTTCGGATTGAACCCCACCATTCCCACTGAACCACGTCACGAGGTGCCACATCTGTTGAGTTTGGGACACTTCCAGGGCCTGGGGACTCCACCACTGTCCCGGGCAGCCTGTTCAGGGTTTAACCACTCTTCCAGTGAAGCAATTTTCCCAAAATCCGACCTGGATTCCCCTGGCACCGCCCTGGGCGATTCCCTTGTCCGGTCACCCGTTACCTGCCCACGGGCTCCGGGGCCGGGAACTTCGCCTGGGCGGGTGCCAGCCGAGCAAACCCCCCTGCAATTCCCATCCCGAGGGCGATGGTGCTTTGAAAGCTCCCGAGGAATATTTGGAAATGCCAGCTGGCACATGCAGGGCTCAGCACCCGCACGCAGAGCTTGGCACGGTTCACGTGCTCATTAACATGCAGCGAAATGGGTTTGGAACGGGGCTGCCTGGGGAGCAGAACCCGGGCTGAGAGCGTTGGGGCTGCTCAGCCCGGAGAGGGAGAGGGAGTGTGGGGTCCTCACGGCAAAATCCCCGCGTCTGACGGGGTCATGGGGGAACTGGGAATGGAATCTGGAGTGCCAAGGCAGGGGCAACGGGTTCAGACTGAGAGAGAGGAAATTTAGGATGGATCCTGGGAAGGAATTCCTGGCTGGGAGGGTGGGCAGGCCCTGGCACAGGGTGCCCAGAGAAGCTGTGGCTGCCCCTGGATCCCTGGCAGTGCCCCAGGCCAGGCTGGACGGGGCTGGGAGCACCTGGGACAGTGGGAGGTGTCCCTGCCAGGGGATGGAACCAGAGCATCTTTAAATTCCCAAACATGTCTGGGGTTCTGGGATTCTGAGCACCAAAAGCCCTGAGAGGGAGCACAGTGGAGCTGCCTTTACAATAAGAGGATTTAGAAATCCACTATTTTTGTGCTGAAAAGGAAATAGAAGTTTAATTAAGACACACCTTAAGTAGTTTTAAGCAGAAAATTCCGAACTCTGGGTTTTTGAAGGCTGGAATAAAACCTCTCTGATTTAACTCTGATTTTTTTATTTATTTCTGGAGATTTCTGCTAAAAAGTAGAAACATTTCCTTCCCACACATCCCATTCCCAGGAAAGGAGGAGATTTGAGCCCTGCCCCAGCTAAAGGGCAAAGGCACAGATAAGCCTTACTTATCAATTAAACCCATTTTCCAGCCCCCAAATGCCATCCTAGGAACCGTCTGGGGCTGCTCAGCTCCTTTGCTCCTTCACAGCAACACCCAGGTTCTGTTCCCCGCCCCAGAGGAAGCCCAGAGGCTGAGATCAGATCATTTCTGTAACGAAGCTGCCGGAGCTGAGCCGGTGCCCCCCGGGTTAGCTCAGAGCAGGCAGAACTGCAGTGACGTCTCTGCAGGAAGGACAAGCACCAACCTTTCCTCCAGCAGCCCATTTCCTCACCCCCCCTGCTCCAGGAGGACACAAACCCGGGTCTGCCCGGGCCAGGCTCCTGGCGCGTCCCCGCGGCAGCTCCAGAGCCCCTGTGCGATGAGGGATGGGAGGAGGAACAGTGGGCAGGGGGACAAGGGACAAGGAGGGGGAACAGTTACACCAGTGTTCGTCGTGCATTTTCACTGAGAATTACAGCAGTTGCAAATAATGTATTTCAGGAGAATACCTCCTTTTTCAGCTTTGTGCTGAGCTGTAATCGGGGATGGGGGGCTGGTAAGTGAGCAGGTTTGGTTCCTCATTTTCACACCACCGCCACAGTTCCCGCTGCTGTTTGAGAAAAGGCTTTCCAGCCCTTGGTGGGGCCACCGAAAACCAGGGGCCAGACTGAGTTAAGAGGATAAAAGCGGGTGTTTACTGAAGGGCCTCCAGGTCCACTTGGGCCAGTCAGAGCCCCAGGGGCTGCACCCAAAACGCAGCCCGGGGCCCCGGGGTTTTCCCACTCCGGTCACTTTGCTCCGTTTGCACATCGGGGCCAATCCCCCAGTCACAGCTTCAGGTGATGAAGTCACTCACCCCAAGTTTGCTCCCCCCTAGCCCACTTTGTTTCCATTTCTCAGGGCCTGAGGCAGGGAGGGGTCCTGGATTCCCAGGCCGAGGGAGGAATTGTTTTGTGTGGCCAGGATGGGAGAGCAGCAGCTCACAGGCTGCGTGGGCTTTGGAGTCAGACACGAACCAATCGCAGGACATGAGAAATAGAAAAGCTGAAATCCTGAGGCATCAGGGGCACTTCCAGACTGAAGGAGTCGGGATCAAAAGGGCTGGAGCTGGTTGGAGGCAAGAAATATCCAAAATGTTTGAGAGTTTTAAGGCTGATTCCAGGCTGACTGGGGAGGGTGGGTGAATTAGGTCTGTAGCAGAACTGGTTTCTCCTTTGCTGGAAATGTGTGTTCTTCTTAAAAATATGTATAGGCTAGAGAAACGGTGTGTCTGAAAAAGGAGATGGTTTGGTTTGGCTGATTTATCACCAAAAATGTTGTTGGTTTTGGGGTCCTTGCTGAGGATGGGGCTGCTGGAGCCCCACTGATGGCCAGGAAGGATCCTTCCTGGGAGAGCAGCTCCCCTCCTTGGACATCCCCCCTGGGGCCCATCAGCGACACAGAGAATGTAAAACTTCACCTTTATCGTTCAGTGCTGGAGAAGTCGGAATGTGGGCAGTGAGAGGCGGATGAGAGCCCCAGCAGTGTTCAGCATTTACCAGAGCCACAAACCCCTGCCAGAGCCCATCCCCAGACACATTTCTCCGTCCCCTCCGCTCACTCAGGGGATGCTATTCCTGTCTCCCAGTCCACATTTGCAGGACACCAAATAAAAGCTTCTCAAGCGCACCCCGAGCTCTGAGAGCGCAGCCCAGGGCAGAGTTTGTGCTCCCTGAGATGGCAGAAACCCCCCAGACTTTGAAATTCCTCTGAGGGGCAGGAATCTCTCCTGAGCTGCTGCTGTGGGAACACCTGGAAAAGGTGGATCCTGCTCAGCATTCCATGGCTCATCACCCCGAGGATTAGAGGAGAAATCACAGAATCCTGCAATGGTTTGGGTCGGAAGGGACCTTAAAGGGGTTTGGGTCGGTGGGACCCTGTCCCACCCCTGCCATGGCAGGGACACCTCCCCCTGTCCCAGGCTGCTCCAAACCCAATCCAGCCTGGCCTGGGACACTGCCAGGGATCCAGGGGCAGCCACAGCTGCTCTGGGCACCCTGTGCCAGGGCCTCCCCACCCTCCCAGGGAACAATTCCTTCCCAATATCCCATCCAGCCCTGCCCTCTGGCAGTGGGAAGCCATTCCCTGTGTCCTGTCCCTCCATCCCTTGTCCCCAGTCCCTCTCCAGCTCTCCTGGAGCCCCTTTAGGCCCTGGAAGGGGCTCTGGGATCTCCCTGGAGCTTCTCCTCTCCAGGTAAGCACCCCCAGCTCTCCCAGCTTGGCTCCATGGCAGAGGTTTCCCACCTTCAGATCATCGTCCTGGGCCTGGCCATGCTCAGCAGCATCACAGCTCCTGTTCCCTGTGTCCGTCTCCATTCCTGCATTATCTGGGCCATGGATCCCATCCCTGCCTGGCATTCGGGGCCGCGGATCCCATCCCTGCCTGGCTTTCCTCCAGCTGGAAGATGAATGCCCGGTTCCTCCGTGCAGACAGAGCACGAGGGAACAGCTCCATCATAAAATAAGAGCGGAATTACTGCGTGCCCACAGCCCCGCTGCTTTCCTGGGAAGAGCCGAAGCTCCCCTGTACTTCCCGCCCGGAGCGAGCCCGCAGGACCCCGAACCGCGGGGGAGTGCCCGTGCCCGTGCCCGCCCTCGCCGCACTGCTCAGCCCCGCGTTCGTGAAGGAGCGGAGGAGAGCGGAGCGAGGGCTCTCGTGGGGCCGGCAGCAGCTGAGGGCCCCGCAGCACAGCGGCCAATGCCGCGGGACCGCTGGCCCCGCCAGGGCAGCCCCCGCTCCCCTCCGCCGCCCGTGCCCGTGCCCGTGCCCGTGCCCGTGCCCGTGCCCGTGCCGCGCTCCCGCCGAGGCTCGGCAAGGGCACAGCCTGGCCCCCGGGAGCTCACCCGAGCAGGAATTAAACATTTCCCTGCCTCCAGCCCTCGGCCCTGGGCTCCGCGGCGGCTGCGCCGCACCGGCGAATTCCCGGGAATCGGCTGAGCCCAGCACCAGGTCTGGTGTTTCCCTCACAAGTCCCACCACCCAGCTGGAGTGTGGCACCTGAGAGCATCAACAACGGGAGGCAGGGCAGGGGAGGGAGGTGGGAATTGCGGCGGGGGCTGGGATGCTGCTCCTCCTGTTGCTCCTGGAGCTGCGGCAGCTGCGGGCTTCAATTACAGAGATTAACGGGAAAAAAGCCCTCGACAAATGAGACATAAAACAGAGAACTGGCCTCGTGCCTGGGAAACCATCTGAGCTGGGCTGCGCCGGGAACGGGAACGGGAACGGGAACGGGAACGGGAACGGGAACGGGAACGGGAACGGGAACGGGAACGGGAACGGGAATGGGAATAGGAATGGCACAGGCAGGATCCTCCTGAGGGACACCATGGGGGCAACAGAGCTTCAGCAAAGAAAGGAAGCAAAGACGGGGGACAGTAGAGGGGAGGAGAGGCTGAGCCCAGCTCAGGCTGATCCCAGCTCCTCCTGCTGCCCCCGGCCCGAGAGCTGCAGTGGGGAGAGGCTGCAGGATGAGGCTGGGAAAGACTCGGGACCGTGGAAGCGCTTTTGTCTGGCTGGAGTCCCCGCTCTGCTCCTCACCAGCAATCAGAGCCGCTAATCAAGAGCTCATTTACGGGGATTTAACAGAGCCCTTTGTCCCCAGCGCTGCTGCAAGCGACCTGCCAGGACTCTCCGGGCAGTGCCAGGGCTGGACAGAGCTCCCAGCACAGCTCCCACCCCGGCCAGGGCAGTGCCAGGGCTGGACAGAGCTCCCAGCACAGCTCCCACCCCGGCCAGGAGCGTTTCTCACTCTGTGGGAAGACAGAGAGCACGAAAAGGAATCCCTTTGTCAGAGAGCTCGCAATGAGCTGCTGCAGAGCTCAGCCAGCTGCTGGTGACCTCCCGGGTTAATTAACCTGCAGCAGCACCCGCTGTCTCTTCATCACTCTCTTGGCTGGTTTCGGTCCCTCGCAGCCTGGCTGAGGAGCTGCTCCTCGTGTGACACCTCCAGGTGCTCTCCCGCCTCCCCTGCTCCGCTGCCAGCGCTGGGCAGCAGTGCCAGGACCGACCTTGCTCCCAGCAAGGCTTCAGCCCTCATTTGTCGCTGCTCCGTGATCGCAGCTGGCAGGAGCTCTCCGCCCCCAGCCCGCTGCCATCCCTGCTCCAGACACATCCCGGCTCCCAGGAACATCCCCGCTCCCACAGACACCCCAGGTCCGGGGACATCCCCGGCTCCCAGGGACATCCCAGCTCCAGCCACATCCCAGCTCCCAGGAACATCCCCGCTCCCACAGACACCCCAGGTCCGGGGACATCCCCGGCTCCCAGGGACATCCCAGCTCCAGCCACATCCCAGCTCCCAGGAACATCCCTGCTCCCACAGACACCCCAGGTCTGGGGACATCCCCGGCTCCCAGCTCCAGAGATATCCCTGCTCCCAGACACATCCCAGCTCCAGACACATCCCAGCCCCTGACTGCCTGGAAAGGGCCTCGGGGCCAGGCAGGGCAGTGTGGGATAGGGAGAGAAGGGAGCACACAGGGCCTGGGATGGGAGAGCTGATGCCATGAGAAGGAGAAACTCCTGGAATGGGAACACCTCGGAGTTCTGGTGGCATTTCAGCTCCCTCTGGGCAGAGGAGCAGGGGCTCAAACACTGAACCTGCAGGAGGAGCTTCCCTGTTATGGATGGATTATGGATCTTCCCTGTCATGGGAATATTTAGGTCCTTTTCACCTCTAAGAAAGCAGGAATGGGAGCAGAGGGGAGAGCCCTGGAGTTGGGAAAGGATGGGAAGGAAGTCCTGAGCCTTTCCAGACCATCCTCCAGCTCAGGCAACATTCCCACAGGGAGAGGCTGTGGAGCTGAGTGACTGCAGCTCTCGAGGGTGGCACCTCCCTGCCAGGGCCAGGGACTCCACTATTTCTGAGCTGGAAGTGTGAGTGGGAATGGGGAAGGAGCTACACTGCGAGAGGAGCAGAGTGGCACCAACCACTCCCCGCCGACAATTTCAGTCTCAGCTCCCTCCTCCGCCCCCCTGGCACTGACTGAGAGCCTTCCATGGCCGGGAATTCCTGCTCCTCCCTGCCCGGGGATGTGCTCCAGCTGATGCTTTGTTTGCACGGATACCCCGAGCAGAATCAGCTCCTTGTTTTTCCCTTTCCCAGTGGGGAAGCAGGGACGAGTTCAGTGATCACAAACAAGGCGGGGGAATTGTTGGGAGCAGGTGCCACATCCTTTTGTCTCCAGTGACAATCACAGCCATGGATCTGTCAGTTAAAGGACGTGGACAGGTGGGAAAAGGACATGGACAGGCACTAAAAGGACATGGGCAGGGGATAAAAGGACATGAACAGGTGGTAGAAGAACATGAACAGGTGGGAAAAGGATGTCCAGGTGATAAAAGGACACGGCCAAGCAGTTAAAGGACATGGCCAGGTGGTAAAATGGGAACAGCCCAATTCCCAGGAATGAGGCTGTGGACACTTCATCCAGAAAGGGTCCCCGGGCTGTGAACGCAGCCACGAGCTGGAGTTTGGGGATGGGCTATTGATCCCTGCTGAGCCAGGTTTGGGGATGGGCTATTGATCCCTGCTGAGCCAGGTTTGGGGATGGGCTATTGATCCCTGCTGAGCCAGGTTTGGGAATGGGTTATTGATCCCTGCTGAGCCAGGTTTGGGGATGGGCTATTGATCCCTGCTGAGCCAGGTTTGGGGATGGGTTATTGATCCCTGCTGAGCCAGGTTTGGGAATGGGTTATTGATCCCTGCTGAGCCAGGTTTGGGAATGGGTTATTGATCCCTGCTGAGCCAGGTTTGGGGATGGGTTATTCCATTCCTGGAGGGCTCCATGGCACGGCAGGGATGGAAGGGGCAGAGCTCAGCCCCTGCTCACCCCCAGCAGCTGCGGGAGCGGAGTTTTCCAGCGCAGGGGCTCCAGGCTGCTCTGGAGCAGCTGGAACAGCTGGGCCGGGCCGTTCCCTTTGGATAACGATGGAGAAAGGAGCCCCAGCCATGGCCTCTCCCTGCGCTCCCCCCACCCCGGGGTGCTGCTCTCCCCACTGGCCCTTCCCAGCTCCCGTCCCTGCTGCCCTCACTCCGGGAGGGTTTGATTTTAAGAGCTCAGGGTTTGTTAAACCTGCCCAGCTCCATCAGATCCCACGGATTGCCGGGGTTTTCCTTCCAGTCAGGACAATGGGATATTTGAGCAGACTGAGGCGCCAGTGGAGTTTTCTCCTGCAGGATGTTGAGCTGCCCCAGTTCCACTCAGAACCTGCCAGGGCCGTGTCTGAGCAAAGTCAGAGCTTGAAAATCCTGGCAAGGTTTGTGCAGCTCAGAAAGCCGGGACTCAGAGCTGGAAGTGGGAGCTGGAATTTGCTTTCAGCTTAAAACAAAACCAAAACAGCTAAAAGAGGCTCTGGGTGAAAAATGAACATTCCCGAAATGTTCTTCACAGGATGAAAAAACCATCGGTAAAACCAAGAGACACCAGTGAGAGGAGCCATCAATAACCCATGGATCGGGAATTGCTTGGGACTGCACTGGATGTTTATTTGTCCTTAGTGAGCGGATATGAATGTTATTAACAACAATATTAATGTTATCGACATTTTGCTTGGGTAAAAGGGTGGCACTGGATGGGCTTTCAAGTCCTTTCCAACCTAAACCAGTCCGGGATTCTGGGATCCCGAGGTTCCTCCAGGACCCCTCCCAGCTTTCTGATAATGAAGAGCTGGACCTGGAATCTCTCAGCTTCTCTGCTGAAGATTTCCTGGGAATTTTGGCTCCATTCTCCAACAAAGGGAATGAGAGGAGCTGCTGAAGCCCCGGGGGTGGGGAAAGGCCTGGCCAAGCTGGAGGAATCAGGGATGGAATAAAATCCCTTTTCTAGCAGTGTTATCAATTCCAAACACCCAGAACTCCTCACTCAGCTCTGCCTCCATCCCACAACTCCTCCCCAGGATCGTCACCCTCCACCAGCCCTGATTCCTGGGAGAATTTTCCTACTCTGCTGCTCAGGGAAAGAGCCTGAAATCCCCTCCCTGAGAGGCACCTGGGAAGTTCTGCATCCTCCAAAACTTCAGAGCCGGTTTCTCCAAGATCTGGAGCTTGCCTTTGGAAGCATCTGCCTTTTAAAATGGAAAATTTGTCAGATTCTCCTTTTTAAACTGATCTGGGGAGTTTGGGAGCTGGAGGGGAGGTGTTATTTTTAAGTTTTATCAGCAGTGCCGAAGTTACTGAGCTGGAAGCTGAATCTCATCACATGTCTCGGAGCCCTGAAACTTCCATAAAAATAGAGCTCAGCTCCCAGCGCCACCTGCAAGGTGAGCTCTGACTGCAGCAATTGGCTCAGGAAGGCTCCTCCTAAATCCCTAAAAGTTCTTTTTCTGCCAGCTTTAAGCATCCCTGGATACCAGAGATGATCAGTTAACATCGAGCTCTCAGGGTTGTTTGTTGGTCACTGAATCCACCCTTTTCCCAAGGAATGTGAAGCGGATAAGGAGCGTGATGCACCCTTGGGATGCTGTCGTTGTCCCTCCCGGGGTGTGAGGAATATGTGACAAATCCATGTCCTGGGGTGCTCCTGTGACCCCTGGACTGATGAGAGGAGGGGAGGCCTGGCCTGAGCCCCATCCCGGGGATCTGCAGCTCTCCAGGGCTTTCTGGTTCGGAAAATCCTCCCTCTCCAAGGCTGGAACTGGACCTTGGCTGTGTTTCTCGGCTCTCGCTGCTGAGCCGAGCCCCGGAGGAGCGGGAGGAGGCAGAGCAGGCCCTCGGTGGGGAGAAGGGCAGCCCCGGGTGGCACCCAGGTGCCCCTGAGGGACGCGGGGCTGGCCCTGCCCTGCTCGGGACCTGAGGTGGCCTCTGCAGCTGTGGCCTGGCAGGCCCCGTGTCACCTGTGCCACCCCTTGTCACCTGTGCCA
>VXAZ01002618.1:741-35773 GCA_013399875.1 Gymnorhina tibicen
GTCCGGGGGCCGAGCCCGAGGCCGGCGGGACGCGCTGCCGTGCCGCGTGTGCCGGGTTGAACGCCCGGGCCGGCGGCGCGGCCATGTCTGGTGACGCGGGGCCCGAGGGCAGGGCAGGGCAGCGGCCGCTCCGCGCCCCAGGGCTGGCAGCGCTCCCGGGGCTCCCTGCCCACGCCCGCCTCGGGGCTGCGGGGGACTGACACAGCGGCTCGGCGCGTCTTAAAACCCCTCACAGACTTGGACGGTCCCTGATGGGGGGTTTTTGCTCACCTCCGCCCCGCGGGCGGCTCGGAGCTTGCGTGCCACATCATCAGCACAAGGAGCGTGCAGTACAATGGTGTGTAAAGCCCTTGAGAAAGGAGGCTGTACTTCATGGCCTCGCGGGTGGGCCCCGCAGCAGCTGGGGCTCGTTACCACTCTCTGGAGATCGTATCCTGCAGGCACGATGGGGCACGGAGCTGTTCCCAGGCTCTAACTGGAGACAGCTGTGAGCACCGTGTTCCACAACGCAGCTCAGGTGTCGAGCACGTCCCTCCCACTGGTCACGTTTGCAGCTGTGCTTGTTCAGCACTCGGAAGGTGATAGTGTAAGGTATTAAATATAGCATGCAACATAAGAAACTTCAGTAGCATCCATCTCTTTGTTAAAAAGTACTGGTTTGCAAGAACCACCAGCAACGAGGTGTGAAATCAAGCCTATCAATAGAGTGATCAGGTTCTGAATAAAACCCTCTCTTCCTGCAATACAGTGGCTTTCTGACATCTGCAATAAGTCATTGCAGAGATGCTGTTCTTTGCTGTGTTTCACATCTGTCCATCTGCGTAGTCCACGTTTTGCTGTTTTCTGGCTCTTGAGGCTTAACTTTGTAGCTAACAGTAATACATTTTTTAATGCAAAACTGATCACTTCTCAAAGGCAATATCTCCATTAATTTTATTAACTTAGCAGAGCCTTCTTACCTTAAACTAGTTTGTGGAGGATTTTCCTTAATTTTCAAAGCATTGTGGGAAAAACAAAACCTGGCAGCAGGAGCACCAGAGGCAGCGCAGTCTTGATGTAAGGAGGGCACTTGTGGGAAGACCACACAGAACATCCCTGCAGGTGAGAACGCCTGCCTGGCAGCTTCTCTGGGGAGCAGAAAGGGAGGCTTAGAGCCTCTCTCTAAGCAGAGAGAGAAAGAGAGGGAATACAAATTAGGCTTGGTGATGGCCTGTGAAAGGTTTTGAGGTTAGGGAAAATCATGTAGTTTTGATATCTAGACAAATACTAGCAATGTAATTACTGTACTCAGGGGGTTTTATTATTATTATTATTATTTTGCTGTACACAGGTTTTGACCTCTTTCAAATACATTTAAGAGGTTTCTGGTTACAGTGAGCTTATCCAGAAAGCAGCAGCTGCGATTTTAACTGGAAGGACATTTTTTAGAGTTGCATCAGCTTCATTGCACAAGACTTTGGTAAGAGGAAGTCTAGAATAGTACTTGTAAACAATGAATTACTCAGAGCAGCTGCAGCAGTTGCAGACTGTGCTTTATTCTGAGTGTGATGTTGCCCTGGCAGTGGGGATGGAACTCTCACTTCCAAGCTCCCTTCCCAACCGGTGTGGAAAATTGGGCAGCAGCCTGCTCAGAAAGGTAGACTGTGTAGGTAAGGACAGTAGGGGAATGTTATTTTTGTGTTCTGTCCCAGGAATTCAGCTGCATCTCATTAAATAAGAGACCTCAAACTGGCCTATTTTGGTGCCTGTCATTCAGAAAGATGCTGAAAGGAGAAGAGGATTTTTAGGCACTGTTCATTAACCTTTCCCATGGCAGCTGCAATCTGCCCTAAGACAGCTCTGTAGCCACTGTAGCATTCAAACGAGGTGCTAAAAGAAACTCCTCAGAAGAACTGTCTTTGTGAACTGGCAGCAACATGGCTCAGAGCAGCTACTGGTCAAAAAATCCAACTTAAGCTGATAGAGGGGTATGTTCACATACAGTGCTTGGGAAGAGGGAGAAGCTGTGTCATCTACAGGCAATTAGAGCCCTGTCACTTAATCTTTCTGGATTAAAAAATAACAGTTAACACCTTAACTCAAGGAGAATATTTACTGAAAGCTGCAGAGGATGGATGTTCCAAGTACAGCGATACCGGAAAAGGGCAGACATTAAAAGGCAAGGTACTGAGGGTGAGAAGTGGAACAAAAGTAGGGGTGAAAAAAAAGACAATTTGGGACTCTTACTGTATGTAAAGGAGGAAGGGATAAATACTCGGGTAGAAAATCCCAGTGAACTACAAGGTGGAACCTGGCATGCTTACATGGAGCTAAGGATGGGCAGGCCAGATGGAGAAGACCTCAGGGACTCTCTTTTGTCCATAGCATGATCTGCTCAGAGAAGTGGAAAGATCTTTCCTTGTTCCTGAGAGGATTCAGAGAAAGAAATCACGGCCTTTCAACTGGAATTACTGCAAAGGAAACCCCACCTTCACGTGGCTGGTCATGGTGTCCCATGGGATTCAGAGGTGGCTGGCTGGGTCAGGGGTGTCCTCCTGGTAGATTAAAGTAACACTTTTGCTTCTTTAAAATTAACAAGAACCTGGTCTGTGTGCCAGAGTTGGAGAGATGGAGAGATCACCTCAACTTAACTGTGCCTGGGTTTCCTCATTTTCCCTCGGGTTTGTCACTTTTCTGTCCAGCAAATGCTTAATGGGGGCAGGTACCTTTTATACTGAGTTGGATATGAACCTCGAGTGCTCTAATGGGATGTGAACTGATGCACTCAAGTACTGAACATTCTGGAACAAACAGTTACAGTCTCTTTACGAGGAGGGAATGATCTCAAAGTAATTTCTGGCCTCACAGATGTGAACCAGGGGTCTGGAAGCTGAAGTGAGTAGTGCAGTGATGTGCTTATGTAGAAGCAAATTCATGAGCTTAGGTTGGCAGTGTCATTTTAACTCCTGATTTAACACAGACATGATTTAAATCCAGACACTTAAAGGTTCTTGTGTCTGTTGGGTGAGATCATTCTGTTGTGTTCTGCTAAAGCTTCTTATTCCCTGAGGAACAGAGCGATAACATAGAAACACAGATGGCAAAGTGGTTGGATGGGCAGTCCTGGCTGGGCACAGAGCAAGGGGATTCGGGAGTGTGTAACTCACCTGTGCTCAGTAAGGACAACTGCTGCAGGCAGGGAGGGGGGGATCCCTCTACATCCCAACCCTAGCATGGAAAAAATTAAAGACTGCAGTCCATTAGGTACTGAAGTGCTGCAGGTAGAACATGGACCTGTTCCCCAGCTACATCGTCTCCCTGAATGCCAACAGCTCATCCAGGGCCTTCAGTTTTCTTTAAAACCTTGTACAAATCCTGTGTGGGGAAGCGGTCTTTTTCCAGCCCGGGCGTCTCTCAGCAAGTTCTGTGAGGCAGTGAGAGAAACAGGAATTACTGAGGCCCCATCACCTGCAGACCTGTCAGTGCCTGTCACTGGTACCAAGTGCTAAAGCAGGAAGAAACCCTGCAGCTACTTCATATTACAATACAGTCCCCAAAACCCATTGCTTCTCACCTTCTAAGACAGATTCTGTGACATACGTCAGCCACACTCCCCTGCCTGCAGAAACAAACTGAAACTCATTTATATGGTGCAACACAATGTTCGTGCTACAAGTTAGGTTTTAGTGCCTGATATTTTTAGGTGTTGTCTTGCTTCTTGATTAAGCAGCTGAAACAGTCTCTAGTCTGACATCAATCGTCACTTTAGGTATTTCTACCTGGTATTTAAGGAGAGCAGTTGCAGTGTTTTCACATAAGCCCTTTTTTTTCTGCCCCCTGGCAATGCTGACAGGATGTGGGGTTTGAGATGTGGTCACAGCTTTCCAGCTGCCCCTGTACACGAGGTCTGACATTTTCTGTCTTACTGTTATTTGAATGCACTGTGGTTTTCTGTTGCCCTCCCCCTCTCAAAAACAAGGTATGACCAATTAAGGGTGTTCAGTGATGTATCCACAGAAACATCTGTCTCTGCAAGAAGTTGGTTTAAAACCTCATAATCTGCATTGATATATCAGAGTATTCACTTTAAACACATATCACTTTGCAGTCAAAACTGTTGTCTTGACATTGTTGGGTTTGTCTTATACCCATTTGTGAAATTCAGCTAAATTTTCTAAAATGCCACAGTCTGGAAGAACCTAGGTGTGCCACTTTGCTACTTCCCTCTTTAAAAAATACTGATCTACACCATAGATGGAAGTATGAAACTTTCCAAAAATCTTAATAAAATCAGGCCATATCATTGTACGGGTTTGGGGTTGGGGTTTTTTTTTGCCGTTTTGGGGTTTTTTTTGAGCATTACCTGTCTGGTTAGTGTCAAAATAGCAGAAAGTTAGGAATATCCTGTCATTACCAGAAAGAAGGAAAAAATAAAAGCAAACAGTATTTTTAACAGTGTGTTATTAGCACAAGGAAAGAATCGAGATTAAGCTGATACTCTTTTAAAACCTCTTTTTAATGTGGGGATAAGTGACTGGTTCCCAGGCAATGAGCAGGCAAACCTTTTGACTTTCATTCGTGTAAGCACGAGGTGTCTCAGTCTTGGGGATTAAATACAAAATGGTCTTTAAGGAGACATGCAGAGTATCAGGGTGTGAAAGCATGAGAGCGATTAATAGAACATTTCATTTAAAAGTACCTCTTGCCGTGTTGGTGCTGTGTCTGAGTGTTTTCAAGGCTCCTGTCCTGTGAGTGTTGGCTCCTTGACTGGAAACGTGTCCTGTTCCGGTGTAGTGAGAGCTGCCCTTGGCATGGGAAGCAAGGTGTTACAGCTGCTTCTAAAATTCAGGCTTTTAACCTTTCATTTTGCCTTCTGAAGGGGCCAAAAGCCACACAGGCACACGAGCAAAGGGTTGTACCCAAACTAGTAAGAGGCAGAGAGGTGTTTTCACGGGAATGCTCATTAATCCCAGCTCAGTTTAACCTTAGGTTCACTGATCTAGTCACACTCAATGAGTTCCAGATAAGATAGGATGTATCTCCTCCTTATCAGGTGTGTTGTCAGCCCTGGGGTTAAGGATCTGCACTATCATTTTCCCACACTTTCTGACTGATTGGAGGACAGGCAAGCAAAGCTCCCTCGCTCAGAGCTGCAGGGAACGCAGGAATGTCTGAGCTCAGGAGGTGTTTTGGAACTGAGCTGGAACAGAAGTCCCTTGGGAAACCTACAGAACCTCCTCCTTTTGTGTTTAATTGCTACTGGTGCAGAGCAGCAACGCTGCCAGCAGCAAGAGCCAAACCCCAGCGCTGGGTCACTGCATCCCAGTCTCTGCCAGCAACCGGGAAATGCACGATGCAGGACCTCTGGGATAAAGTCAGTATGTGATAGGAGACTTCTCTCTGAACAGCCTAGAATATAGTATTTAATACTGTATTTAAGCAATGTTCTTAAAGTTATTCCCCAACTTACGATGTAAATTATTACCCTTTCCAGGAAATCCAGTAGAGGAGACTTCGTATTTTCTGCTGATCGTCTGGTAGGTGGAGAATTTCTTCTTCTTGATATTGTGCTTTTCAACTCTTCCATAAAATGGGTCTTTCAGAACAGAAGAATGGTGGTGTGAGAGCAACTTTTCTACCCAAAGGAAATTGCCGTGTGACAGCAACTTTCTGTATAGTGACTTCTGTTCACTCTTTCATCTCAGTGGGTTCCAGAAACCATCTTATTACCAGACACAGCTACTTGAGGACAGGGACCTGTAGTAATTAGAGAATTCTGTTCAAAAACAGATGCACAGAGGCTGCAGATAATTGAGTTGTATTTTGAGACAGCACTTTTGATCTTGTGAACAGAGCAGTACAATTTCTTACAGCCTGGATGTTAACAATTGCTTGCGTGCTGAAGTGCCTCCTGGCACTTGTTGTGTATTAGATTAGTAGCTCTGGGTGCACCCACATGGAGGATTTGTCTTTAGCCATATGGTAGTTACTGGCAGGGACAAAGCAGTTTGAAGTTCTCACATGTTGTAGCAAGTCAGAACAAAGACTGTAGGGAGTGCAGCCTTTATCTCATTTAAATTACAAGCTTAAAGAAAACCCCAGCACTTGCTACCACACACACGCTTGTGTCCACAAGGGTGTTTGCTTTTTGCAAATTCACTCTCATTAACCGAGGGAAGTGTTTTTCCCCTTCCAGCAGAGTCCAGAGACCATTCTCAATTACAGCCACAGCAGGCAGGTTTCCTGGGATGAGCCCAATCTTAATCCAGGCCTGATCCAGGCATGCTCAGGTTTAGATATGACCACAGCCTAAGATTGTGACTGCAGTGTTTTTTATCTTCATGGCTTTCTGCTTTCCCCCCTGCTTTCCCCTTCTTGAGGATGTTTCCTGCATTCCAGTACTTTACTGTCAGTAGTGTGAGGGACCTTTTTCCCATGTACCTTCTCACCTTTCTTGGGTGTTCTGCCCTGTTCTGAGGCAAACACTGATTTTTTTCCCCCCTCTCCTTGCTGGAAACTGCAGATCCAGGCATTAGTTCAGGCCCTTGCACCAGTGTCCTCTATGGGCTGGCCAGCACAGCTAGAGAGCCTCTGGGTGCTGGTCCTGCAGCTCTTTGCCACAGAACCTGCTGCTCTGTTTGCCATTTTGTAGGAGGAATTTTGCACAAAAGAATATGTAGGACTCTCATTTTCTGAATATTTTTCCTGGGTGTGACAAAGAACAGTTATAATTTCATGTGGGACGTGGTCTCTACTAAACTTGGCAAGGTGCAAACAGTTATGACTTGCCATGTTTTCCACCCGGTGAGCAGATTAATGGCAAGAGGCAAGACCTGAAGGAAAGTGTGGGATTATAGGAGAAGAAAATACACCTTTTTTGCAGTGAGAAAATGAGAATGAAGTTAAGCTTGCTCCTGCCTTGGCAGCTGTTAGAGGCAGTGTCTCCTAAGGTTACCAGAGGGAGAGGTCTTAAGGAGGAATTCTAAAGGTGATGGATTTCTGGTGGTGCAGTTTTTTCTGCTGGCAGTTTGTTTCACACAGAAGGAGATGACACAAAGGGAATGTTCAAAGGTACTTGTGAGAAAAAGGAGTTAACGGGTGGTGGAGGTTGGCAGGGAGTGTCTGAAAGCCACTGCCAGGGCTGTGATCCTGAAGCTGAAAGAAGTGAGGCTGAAGTCAAAAGGATGAAGGCAAACCTGTGTGGTGTTTGTGAAGGAGGAGAAGCAGCTGAGGGAAGCAGCCCCTGGCATGGGGAACGAGCAGTCCCTGTGGCTGGTGGTGGTGGAACTGGGGACAGCTGGAGCTCAGGGCAGGTGGTGGGAAGGGCACAGAGCTCCTCTCGGGGCAGGAGGCTCCCCCTGAGCCCAGCTCCCGCTCACTGTGGAGGCACTGAACTGGTGTCACCTCAGCTCCCAGGTGCTGGTGCTTTGCAGCAGAAGCACATTTTGGGGGGTGACTGGAGGCCTGAGATGGAGCCATGAATTAATTTCTCAGCCCTACCAGCAGCCCCCAGTAACACTGACCAGGTCACTTCACCCTTCTCACCACCTGCCTCTTTAAGGGTCAGGGGGTGAGCATTCCAAAGTGGTTTGAAACGCTGAGCTGCAAAGAGCTGTACAGATACAGAGGATGTTCTGTGTCCCCTTGAGCTTCCAAGAAAAGCCACACAAAATGGGTTAGAGGATTTTCTGCTCAGACTCTTCTACCTTGGGACCAAAGCTTTACTTCCTGTTTCATGTGGGGCTGCAATAATACCGGTTTTATCTTCTAAGCAGTGGCAACCACCTCTCTGGGAGAGGAGCAGCTGGTTCTTGGGGCACGAGAGAAAAGAGGTGGAAATTAATCCCTGAGCGTGGAGGTGGCAGAAAGCACGGTGCAAAAATAAATGTTTTATCAACACTGCAAGTTTACAAAGAACCCTTCCAGCCTCTGTGTAAAACACTGATAAGTGTAGGCAGATCACAGAGATTATTTGACCATAAGACCTTCACAGGATTACTCTAAATTTTTGGCAGATTATGTGGAGCAATTCTAACCCTGTCAGCACTACAGCAGGATGAAAAAAAGCTTTTCTTCCAAACCTGACAAAGAGATCGGCTTTTTTCAGTGAATTAACTCCAAAAAAATAAGATAAAATTGGGTACAAATGTCCCAGAAACTCTGACCACAACCTCTGAGTAGGACTGCCACGAACCCAACTCTAGGAAGAAAAAATTGTACTAAAATGACTAAAAATATCTCCAAAGTGAGATTATAAATGTAAGGGACCATTTCTAGCAGAGGCTGCCTGTGTGCCAGGAACTGGGGCAGAATGGAAGGACAGGAAAAACCTTCCAGGCTGCCCTGTTTCTGGAATAAGAACTGCCTGAGGAGAGCAGTACACGTGCTCCATCCCAGGAGCATTGCCTCACTTCTGCCATCCCACAGTGAATTTTGAATAATCAGTGGTTTTTTTGGTTTAAGCTCTTGCTTGGCAGTAGCTTTCCTTGAGCAGTCCTGGCCTGTGAATCTTTGGCTCACGAACAGAGAGAATTTCCACATCTTTAATACCCAGAGCATCCTTCAGGACAGTCATTCTGGGTGCAGACAGATGCATTTTGTGCTTTGCAGGGCAGCACCAGGGGAGGGCTGGAGGGGTGGGGGGCTCACGAGCTGCTCCTCCAGCTGGACCATCCAAAAGTGCAGGGATTGGCAGAGCAGCCCAGGGAAAGCAGAGCTGGCAGGTGCTGGGAGGTGCAGGTGATAAAGAGATTCCTAGACTTGCTGACTTGTCTTTGGGCACTGGTGGTGTGTTTGCATTGCTGCAGCTTCTGTGGCAGCCCAGCTGCAGTTTAGTCCTAGAAACAGGGATGTGAAAATAGACCTCAGAGCCTGGCTGATGGGGAACTGAGTGGGGAACTTTCCCTCACCAGTATTTCCCATCAGCAAATGAAGTTGTATTGGTGCCTCTCATCTGTTGAGAAAAATTTGTCTGTGATGCCTCTGCCTGCCAAATGTAAATAAAGGCAGTTTTATGATTGCTTATGAACCCCCTCTTCTCCCACTTTTGTTCTGCAATGCCTTTGTTTGGTTTGTGGCCAAAACATAGGGTTTACCCCCAAAAGGTCTCTAAATTCAGTCCCTAACTGCTATTAAAGAGACCCTTTTAGAGCCTTTGGGCTCACCCAGTCCTTGTAACTACTACTGCCATGTAGTGCCTTATCTCCAGAGATAACAATCCCTTTAAGCTGACCCAGCTCTTTGGTTCCACAGATCAGACTTGTGGTTGAAGAGGGACTGAATCAACTGCCCTACACAGAATGCACTGTGACCACTCCAACAGGTACGTGGGAAATCACCCCTGGCCTGGGTAGGGCTGGAAGTGGAACTGACATAAAAATACATAGAATTATTACAAGAGTTAGAGACTATCTCGGGGTGGAAGGGACTCAGAGGATCCTTGAGTCCAACTCCCTGCTCCTCACAGAACTGCCTAAAACTGGACACATCCAGATGGTTCTTGAACTCTGACAGACCTGGTGCCACGAGCACCTCCCTGGGGAGCTCTGAGCAGGGCAGAGCACAGAGTGAGGATCCCTTCTGGTTCAGAAAGCTACGAGGTTCTTAACAGCACAAGTGAGCAACACAGTCAGCATTGTCAACTGAGTCACACCTGAGTCAACACTGTCATTTCACTAAGGATTAAATTGGTCTTGCAAAACCACGATGCAAATGTACCAGTGTATGTGCAAGATGAGTTCACCTGCCCACACCACAGCCTCGAATTAAAACTGATGACATTTCACATGCCCTTCAAGGAAAAAGTACTTGGCACAAGCAGTTTTGCCTTGCCAGCCTAAATCTGGCCCTGCAACTGGGGCCAGCTGGGAGTGAGGATGAGCAGGAAATGAAAAGTGGCTGTGTTGGCACTAGAGAAAACCAGTGCAGGAGTTGTGGTTCCTCCTACCAGCTGTAAAGATCTGTAAGGCTGTGTGCAGTACTCAGAGGCAGCTGCTGAGTGCATCAGCAGTTTAGTGGGAACTGCTCAGCTCCCTGGTGTGACCCACAGCTCACCTGTGGGACGTGCACCAGCTGAGTCCTGTTCCCCTGAGAACTCCACTTGCATTTCTGCAGGGTGACATTGCCACTCTGCAGTAAAGCATTGGTGTGTCTTTACTTACACTTAGAGGGAAGAAGGACTGCAAACCCAGCTGTGAAACCAGAGTTCAGGCAGCCACCCAGGAGGTACCACCACTTACCTGTGCTCCTTTTCACATTAACCAGCAGCCACTTCACCTCTCGAGCATTGGTGTCACGTCTGTTCCCATCAGTCAGTGGCAGATCCAGGACCATCTCCTCGCCGTTCAGAGAGGGCAGGAGGGAGCAGCCACTGCCACTGAGCCCTGGTTTCTTTCCTCACAGGACACAAGTATGAAGGAGTCCGATTCGAAAAGGGAAACTGCGGGGTCAGCATCATGAGAAGTGGTAGGTGGTGCTGGCTGCTGAGGGAGCACACATTAAATGCTTTGGAAACCTGTAAGCAAATTCCTTTCAAAAATGTGCAACAACAGGTTTACCCCAACCAGCCAGTTGTTATTCTTTCTTAGGTATCCTCGATAACAGAATGTCCAGGAATATCTCCGATTAACCTTTTAGGAGACAAATGGCTGGAGCAGATTTCCTGGGGCCTCTTCCCTGGCCGCTGTTCCCTGTGAGGGGCCAAGTGCCCTCCCATGTTCCCCCCTTGTGCCAGAGCCAGGGCCCCACCCCAGCCACGCTCCGTGGGGGCGGAGTCCCCGGTACTGCCCAGGGCTGGGCAAACCTTTGGATCTGTGGTGTCGGATCCAGCGGCCCCACACTCTGCCCCCCCCTCTGTCACCGGGATGTGCCCAGACCCCACCCACCCGCTCTGACGTTCCCAGCTCTCTCCTGGGAGAACACCACAGGTTTGGGTGGGAACACCAAACCCAGGGGCTCGGCAGCACCGACCAGACTCCGGTTGCTGTGAACAGAGGACAGAGGGAAAGAGCCTCAAGCGTTTTAATGCTCGGAGCTGTTCAGCAGCACGGGGGTGGGACTGTCCCTCTGGGCCGGTCCATTTGGGCCTGTCCGTGCCCCTGCAGCCTCCTGCCCCCGAGCCCTTTGTCAGTGTGTCACCATGTGCTGCTGTGTTTGTGCTGCCCCTTGGAGGGGAGGCGATGGAGCAGGGCCTGCGGGACTGCTGCAGGTCCATCCGCATCGGGAAAATCCTGATCCAGAGCGACGAGGAGACCCAGCGAGCCAAAGTGTACTACGCCAAGTTCCCCCCAGACATCTACAGGAGGAAAGTGCTGCTCATGTACCCCATCCTGAGTGAGTGTCTGCGCCCAGCACGGACAGCCAGACTCCTCTGAGCGCCGAGTGCCCGCACTGAAAGGGAAATTTCACATTTCAGGGGCTTTGGCTGGGTTTTCTGCTTGGTTTAGGCGACAGAGGAGGGAATTTATCAGGCTGTGCCAGGACGCAGGTGACAGAGGAGGGAATTTATCAGGCTGTGCCAGGACACACATTACTCAGCTGCACCAGTGTGAATGCAGAGCAAATCGTTTGGGCATGGCTGCGTTTGGGAGAAAGGCTGAGATTAAGACTTGATATAAATTGAATTATATTAATTTTGCCATGAGAAAAGACTCAAACTATGTTTTTCTTATTCTATTATGAGACATTTCTAGATTAATATTATAAGGAGTTCATTGGGATGAGGTTACTTTTCCAGTCCGAGTTCTGCCAGCAGGAGACCAACATTTTCTACAATGAATACGTGCAGAGGTGATGCCTTCCCAGTGGGAAAGGACTGAATCACCAATCACTCACACCAGTGTTACCATGGGTATTCTCAGACAGCTTAGGGCGAGTTCATCAACCAGGGGCAAAACCCCTAAACCCTGTCCCTCTGCCCTCTCAGGTACTGGGAACACGGTCATCGAGGCTGTCAAAGTGCTCGTGGAACACGGGGTCCAGCCCAGCGTCATCATCCTGCTCAGCCTCTTCTCCACACCTCACGGTGAGTGTGAGGGGCACAGGAGAGAGCACAGGAGCCTCTGGTGGGGACAGTGACATCAGTCACACGTGGGACAGGCAGGGCAGAGCTGTGCCTTTGCTCAGAGCAGGTTTGGGGGTTTTTTGGCTGAATTGTAAAACTGAGGGAACAGCGCCGTGTTTGGTGTGGGCAGTGAGGAGGGGAGCGAATAGCAAAACTGCACATGGGAGAGAATTCCCAAAAGCAGAAATTTGCAGCACTGCCAGGCCAGCTGAACCATTCTGAACCATGGAATGGGGGGGTTGGTCCAGCACCAGAACAATATCAGGAGTGGGAGCTGAATGGAGCTACAGAACTGGCCTGGCTGCAGGTTAAAGGGGATCTAAATGGGGAACATCTGCTTCTCTGGAGGAGGAAAGAGGATCTTGTGTTCTGTGTTAGAAAGTGGCCATGGCCGAAATCGCTATCAAAAAACTCAGCTGAACTGCAGAACAGGCTGTAACCACTGTGATTGGGAGTATGTGTGTATGGGAAAGGAAAATCCAAAGAAGAAACCC
This sequence comes from Gymnorhina tibicen, assembly GCA_013399875.1. NCBI lineage: Eukaryota > Metazoa > Chordata > Aves > Passeriformes > Artamidae > Gymnorhina > Gymnorhina tibicen. The sequence continues at coordinate 13,276 of VXAZ01002618.1, forward strand.
CCGAAAAAGCAATCCCCTAAAGTCAGGAAGCTTTCCTCACAGATGGTTAGCTAAGGCAGGAACAGGAAATGGAGAGAGAAGCACAGAGCCTGGCTCACCTTTGGAATGCTGCTGATCACAATTTGGCAGGGGCTGAAGCACTGTAGTCATTATTGCCTTTGCTGTCTCTTCAAAGGTGCCAAATCCATCATCCAGGAATTCCCAGAAATCACCATTTTAACTACAGAAGTGCATCCTGTTGCACCAACACACTTTGGACAGAAGTATTTTGGGACAGACTGACACTCTTGGAACAACTGGCTATGACTCTATGGCATTACAAGAGGTTTTTTCTACATTTTATTACTGTTGAGTTGGTCGAGGGCATGTTTAAAAACCTTTTTGGCCGACTACCTTAGGTTAGTGCTGGCCTGAACAGGGATCAGGTACAGTGACAGAGCACTCTGGTTACACGGTCAAGCATCTCCATGTTGGGGCTCTATAACTGCCACACTCTGCTTTAACTTATTTATTCTTCTCCAGCCTGTCTGTGGCCGCCTGCAAGAGCAAAATAAACCCAACTAAACCCCAAGGGAGCGTCCTTCATTTCTAGGGTCACTTGGCACCACTCCAGCCACAGCCACTGCAGTGCTTCCAAATCTAGGGGTGCACTGGGCTCAATGTCCTCCTGAGCAGCCACAGGGCATTTTTGGTCTTTGGCTGCTGGCCAAGAACCAAAGATACAACTCTTGGAATTTTGCTCTGCAAACGTTATTCTCAAATAGTGAAACACCCCTGGTTGTCTTGCTCAAGGGTCCTGAATCAAGAAGATTCCCATTGCAGCACCCGTGCAAACTGGGTGGGAATTGGGGGTGGGAGCAGCAGTGCCTGTGGAAATTCTACACATGCAGAACTTGGGAGTGCCAAGAGACAAAACTTGTGGCTGGATCAGTCTCACCAACTCTTTTAATGAGAGGAAAACTGCAGCAAAAAGCTGGAACTTGATTTTTAGTCCTGTTCACTGAGCAGCAGGGCCAGAAGACAAGCGTGGCCCTCAGGGCTCAGCAGCCTTTCCAAAGCCTCAGGGCACTCACTGCATGGGTCACGTTAAGCATCAATCTGCAGCCAAATCCCTTCCTGCTTTGGCTTTAAAGCCCCTGGCACCAAGCACACCATATCCAGCCCTTCAGCTGGCTGGTACCTCCCCTTACTGTAACTTTGGGGAAATCCATAAATATAATTGAGACCATTATTATTTTAAAATATATCCATATTCTACAATTGCAGGATTAGGGAATGTTGTTTCAAGTAGTGTCCTTACCTCTCATCAGGTGCGTGGAGTGCTGAGGTTTGGGCTGCCCCCACCAATGCCAGCATTTAGTCAATCATCTTGTCACAGGTGAAGAACCTTCTGGGTTTCAAGCAGTAATTGCAATTAATTAAAGTTGTGTAACACTTCCAGAGAGGGAATGTTCAGCCTGAGCATAAGAAATAACCATTCACAAGTCTAATGAATTAGCCAAAAATGGTTTTAATGCAGTCCTTGCCTGCAGTACAGTATAAACCAGAATAAAAAAACAACAAGGCAGAACATACAGGATCTTCAGCTGTAGAAACTGTACAAACACTTGGAAAATGCCAGTGAAACTCCACAGAGCATCAGCGTAGTTAGAACATTGGTCCGACAGTAAAAACGAGTACCCAAAGCTTTTGTAAAAACCCATTTGATATCAAAAGTCTCCATGCCAGCAGCAGCAGCATTAAACTCCTGAACACAACACCCCAAAGGTGGGCAGCAATCGCTGTGGGACATTCCTTGGAAAAGAATCACTTCCTATTGAACTGGGCCTGAGGGATGTGTATTAAGCCACCCAGCTGAGTGGCTGCACAGAGCAGCGCTGGCTGGAACTGCCAGCCCCAGGCCGTGCTGGGTTCCTAAAAAGCAGCTGGATGCAGTGACAAACCCCTCCAGCGGGATTGCTGCTGGCTCCCGATTCTGCCAGCTCCATCGGGATGCGATGGGAGCGAACCCTGATCCAGCCCCAGAGGGAGCTCCCAAAGGGAGCCCCTAACCCACAGCAGCCCCTGCAGTGGGTGTTCTGCTCCAATCCCATTTTCCTACCAGGAAAAGCTCCAGCTCATGAAACCCCACGGCTTTTCTGGGAGGAAGTTAAACCCTCCTGCTAAACACTGACAACACCACAGCGCTGCCGTTCCCTGATCCTGAGATTTAGGTCAGTTCTACCTTTGAGGGACCCATTTGCACCACGAGCAGCATTTTCAGATGAGGACCAGCCATCTGAGCAGGCAGATTATAAATTTATAAAATAACAAGACTTTTTCTACTTCCTATGTTCCTAACCCAAATCTTGCTCCAACAACAGATTTGGAATCACTCTGGAGCGGCTCTGTTTAGGCAGGCAGCGAGTACAGCAGGAAGCTGCTCCATAGTGCAGTTAATTCCAAAGAAGGATGGAGTTAAATCAGAACACTGGAACAACAGGTTCCACCTCCTCACAGCAGCTCTTAGTCACAGCCTTGTCCCTCCTCCCTCCCAGGGAAGGTCACCTGCACCAGCCCAGCAGTTCATTGCATCAGCAGCATTCCAGATGCCGAGGGAGTTCCCTCGGACACATCCTGGAGCCTGTAGAATCCTCCAGGAAAAGGTGGGGGAGGGGAATAATACACCAACACTTTCAAGAATCCTTTGGGCTTCTGTTTCTCTGACAAAGGGAGGTACAACAAGGGGCAGCACACACCTTCCCCAGGTTAGAAAGGAGGGGGGGAGGCAAATTTGGTTGGGTTCCAGGCTTCCCGTGGGATTTAGTCCAAAGTTTAACTCAAAGAAGTACTTCAGGAAGTACTGGAACAGCAGGGAAGGCATCAGGTCAGATACCTGCCCTGTAGATACCATGGGCTGTTTGACACCAGCGCTGGATGCAAGCAGGCATTTCTTTTCAAGCACAGCTGGAATAAGAAGCAGAGATGATCCCTTTGTCCTTTTTGTTGGATTTACTTTTTGGTTGTGGATTTTTTCCCCTCTCCTTACCATAACTTCTTTTTTTTAACAGTGGCTGTTACCCACTAAAGTTTTACAAATGCTGCTGTAAATCTTAAAACCTCATACAGAAAAAAATAGTATTTTAAGGAGCATGCAGGCATGAGCAACTTACAGGCTTGTATTTGAAATGTAAACTTACATTTTATTTCACAAGGTTTACATCCCAAACGGAAGCTGGAGAATGAAGAAATGAGGCTTTTAGGAAAGAGAAAATGCAGGAAGTGGGATCCTGCTCTAAGCAAAGCCGGCTGGGCCTGATGATAGGAACCACAAACCAATACCTGACAAACAGCGAGATTAATTACAAATAAAACACGTGGCACAACTGCATAAAATGACACCTACTCACCTTCACAGTATCCAAAAAACCAGCACAAGCAGCTCAAAGCTGAAAAAATATTTAACTATAGGTTCAGGAGGAAGAGGGAAGACTCAAAGTGGGATGGAAAAAGGACAAGAGGCTAAAACCCTGCAGCAATGGGTGTGAGCTCAGTGTTTGTGACCAGGGCAGGGAATGCAGCACGAGGCAGGAAGAGCCCATGGCAGAGCCAGAGCAGGGTCTGCCAGACCAGGCTGGGAATGAAAACAGCCCCTCTGCCATGCAAACGCCTTCACTGATCTGTTCAGAACGAGCTGAGGTGTGCAAGTGTTCTGGAACAAAGCAGAAGCTGATAGAATTGGAAAAATATCAACAAAACTGAGGTATTTTCAAGTACTATGGATCCATTTCAAAAATCTGTACCACAGGAGTCACGGAAATGAAAATGTGACCCTGTTGAGTTAATTAATTCTGGCTTAATAAACAAGGTCAGCAGTGCCTCCTTCACCTGCTAATTAAACCCTGCCACGAGTGCACCAACTCTGCACAGAGCAACTGCTCAGCAGAGCAACTGACAAAATTCCTGTCACTCTTGCTCTGCAGGACACAGGGGCCCTGAGAACAGCTCAGCACATCACTCTTCATAGCTAAATTCAGGGAAAAAATAGTAATTTTTTCATTTTTCTCCTTGACGTTTTACATTCATATCATATTACAGACTTTATGCATCAAGTTGTGCTTTCAGTCCAGACCAGCATACAGAACTACAGAGCTGCAGCTGGTGTGGAGTTTGCTGAATCCCATTCCTGTTTGTCCCAGGAAGCAAACATTCATTGCATAGTGCGATTTGGAAGCTTCCTGATTCTCCCCAGTGACTGCATCCCACCCACGCTGGGTACAGCCTCCTCAGACATACACTGCTGCTCCCTGCCTAAAGGAAAACAAGATTATCCTACTCCAAAAACTGTTCCAAGTCAGCAAGAGAAACCTGGCAGTGCAGTGAGTGTTGCACAAGTCCTGGCTCCTTGGGCAGGACTCGCTGGCCCAGGACTGGACTTAGGACAATTCCACAGAGAAACATCAATATGATGCTTTGTCTGGGGTTTTGTACCTGAATGTAAATGGGAGAGGAGGGGGAGAGGCGAGGGGGTGGCTGTTAGTGGTCAGTGATTTTAGAGGATGAATGCAGGAGTAGAGGGGTAACACTGGAGGCATCACAGTGCAGTCCAACAAAAGTGTTCCCTCCTTTCCCATGGTGACACCACTTGGAAAAGTTGCTCACAGCTGAGAAAACTCTGTCTTGTGAAGGACATGAGATGCCTTTGTGAAATGCTGGAATATGAGCAAAAGGAGCCCAGGCAGGTGGGAGGTGCTGTGCCTGAACTCAGCCCTCTGTGCCCAGACTGGAGCTCACAACCCACGGACGCTCCTGCTGTGTCTGGCACGTTGCCACGCTGGTTGTCACTCGAGCCACACTTACTGCCTGGTGACTGTTGGCAGAGCTCCACAGCACCTGGTGGCCCTGTCCCAGCTTCCACGGCCTCACAGACATCTCTGACAGGGGCTGGCCCAGGGCCGGCAGCCAGAGCCCAAAGCGAGCGCTCTCCTGCCGGCACTCGGCCTTGGCTACACCGAACCAACCAACAACATCTTCTCCAGCCACAGGGGCCTCTACACCTCCAGCTCTACTGGCAGGCTGAGATCCACTGAGGACAAAAGCTGTTGTGACCCTGAGATGAAAAACATTCATTTCCCACTTTATTGTGTCGTGTAGATCCAATGCTAAGCAGGGAAAACAGCCCCTGGAGGGGGTTGGGACAGTTCCCTTGCTGCCTCCACACTGCTCCAGGCTGGAGCTCAACACCTTCACAACCCCCACAGTCACACAACTGACAGCAGCATCAGAACTGAGACGCAAACCTTAACAATTCTCCAGGTTCTTTGGATTAACTGCATTTACAGCACATGCCCAGAGACTGACAGTGAATTGCAATCCCAGTGGGAACACTTCGGCTGCTCCTGGCACTCGGAGGGCTCAGAGCGTACCTGGAATGCTGGGACACCAGCACAGGCAGTGTGAGATACACACGGGATGAACTGGAATCACTGGCCAGCTCCCAGAGCTGCAGTATCCTTGGTGTTGGTGGGATGAGTCCCACTCCTGGAATGCTGGGGTGGAGGGTGCAGGTAAGGGAGAGGTTTGATGCTACAGCCCTTACAGTCAGTGCTGATGGTGGAGAGCCTCCGGACGAGGATCAGGACATGGAAAACAAAGAAGGTGCTGCAGTGGGTTGTACCACTGACAGAGCCATGTGCAGGTTACAAAAAACTACCACACTCTGGGCTGAATATTCTCTTTTGTCACCTGCAGCAGTGACCACAGCAGCCTGAGGAACTTCTGTTTCCCAGTGCATTTGCTCAGCATAAACAGGACAAAGGCCAGGGTAACATAAGGATATCACCTTATGTGAGCAGAAGGGAACAAAATGGAGCTGCTCACTCAGACAAGTGGGTTTTTCCCATTTTGTTCTGCCTCATTTTATACAACTTTTGGGTTTGTTTCACATTTCATGAAGCTTTCCAGCATTTGATGTGTGGATATTGATGGGAAGTGGCTCTGAAGTGATAAACTTTTTATTGTTTCTACCTGAACAAGAGTTTGTTACAACCACGGGAGGCTGAGCTGCTCTGAAGGAAAGGGAAGGGCTGACCATAGCTAATTACAAGGAAAGTGACTGAATAAAAGTTACTGGGAAACATTTAAAACCATTTCTCAATCTGAGCTGGGTACCTGTGCTATCATAAAGATATCTAGCTTAGTATCAGAAGACAAAACCTGATTTTCTGTACTCACTAATGAGCAGTGCAGCAGCAGCAGCAGGCAGGCGAGCTCCTGCCCAGCTCGTGGGCAGCTCTGCTGCTGCTGCCTGCCACAGAAACAACTCAAATAATGACAGGGCTGTAACCAGAACCAAACCTAGGAAGGGCACAAGAACCTGCTCAGAAAACTCCTGTAAATCCACACAGCTCTGGAAAAATACACTTCAGCTGACAGAATGAAACAGAAAGTCACCAAATCATCTTCCTGCTTTTATATACAAGGAATTTAAAGTTTTTAAAGGCACAAATAGCACCTCTGTAGGTGCTAAATTCCCGCTGTGTTTAGCTGCCATCATCCTTTCAATCTCCCCCTCCAGAGCACATTTTGCCAGGAATGAGGTGATTAATTCAGCTGCCACCTTTCATCACACACAGCGCAAGGTCCAACACCAGATTTACATCAGAAATGCAGCTTTAGATTGACAGGAGAAACACTCCCAGCACTCAGCAGCCGTTTGGTGACAGAGCCACTCAGCAGATGGGGCTCAGGTGGCTGAAGCAGGAACATTTTCAGTGTTCAGGGCCACCCTGAGGAGAGACACAAACCCACACGAGCCTGGGCCAGCCCACCTTGGCCCCTCACAACCAAATTCAGCAGTGAGACATTGCAGAGAGGTCAGCACTGCCTGCTCCACACAAACTGCAGAGGCTGAGGGGACAAAATTCCTGCCCACAGGGCACGGATCAACCAGGAGTTAAACACCTCCTCTTAGGGAAGGAATCTCTGCAAGGCTCTCCGTCTCACAAACAGATTCCCCGTGGCAGCAGCAGAGGAACAGGGGAAAAGGGGGTTTAGCCTGTAGGCAAAGCCTTCATCACCAAACTCACTCCTCAGGTCCTTTCTCCTGACACGCACAGCTGCTCCTGTAGTCACTGTCAACACCAGGGGGCTGATAAACAAACACAAAGATGGGATAGAAAATGGTACTAAATGATCTTAGAGGCAGTACACCAATACTTTTAGCATGCACCTAATTCAAACAAGAATGATGGACTGGGCTGAATCATGCAGATAAAAAAAAAGGACTCAGGTCTAGAAAAATGTCCATAATCTGGCCAGCCAAGTCTCAGTTCCATTCCCCAGAACAAAACCAGGGATGCACCTCTTTGCCTGTAAATGCAGCAAAATGCAGAAACAAATGTGATCACCTCTTAGTGCAGGAACCCCTGAAACCAGTCAGTGCACTGAGCTGGGAAGAAGTCTGAACAAACTCAATATATCAATTGTGTCTTCAGCATTCTGGGGTTCAACCCACCCCTGTGGAGTGCAAACCCCAAACACGACAGTTGGAGCTCCACTTCCAGTGCACATTTCCAACTCACATCTTCCTTTGTGACTCCGTGAACACACAAATCTCCATCAAACACTGATCCAGGAATGAGTAGGTATTTTAGCCCCAGGAATTAATGCAAACTGGACTGTCCTAAGTTCCCTTTTGCATTTTAGGTACCAGCAAGTAGGATTGGGCAAAGAGCATGATAACCCAAACTCTTAAGACAATAACACCCTCCTAAAAAAAGTTTTAAAAAAATCTGTGGCCACAATATTCTTGAATCTTGATACTGGCAATGTGAATATTTTATTTTCAGTCACAGCTGCACATGTACATGTGCACGTTCAGCACTTTTGCTTTCTACACTCTTACATTCAACTACCAATTTAGTGCCAGATTTAACTGGGTCTGTCTCGCATTGAGCTGAACTGACTCAGAATTTAAACACATTTGAAAATGCCACTTGTCAGAGAAGGTTGGAGAATCAGCCTCAAAATAAATAACCATCCCCAAGAATATTATGGCTTGGAAGAATTTAAAGAACTCGAGTCCCTGATGTTTGCAAAATGAAAAGGCCTTTGGAAATGCACTCGCATCAACATTTTTACCTATTTTGAATAAAAAATATATAGTATTTATAAAATAAAGAGAGCAGGCCAAAGAAGATTGGCCAGAATCACTCTGTAAAATTGTTCTGTTAACTCTGTAACTTAAACTTATAAAGCCTTGGGACATCTGGACAGCAGGATTTCTGGAGAAGCACTCTAGAATGCAGATTCCCATCAGACAATACTTCAGGATGTTTTCTCATCTTGAAGATCCACCTGTTTTCTGCCCCTCGAAACTGAAGTCCTTGCCAAGAGAAGGGATGTTGGCTCCTGAGAGGGAAGCTGAAATTTAAAGAAATAAAAATGTGCAACTATAGCACTGCTGTGACGAGCGAGCGAGGGCTGATCTGGGCTTTGGGAGTTGTTTTAAAGCCATGAAGAACGACAGGAAAATGCTGGGTTTGCCTGGCCTGTGGAATGCAGGATGCAGCCCTCACTGCTGGCACAAAAACACTCTGGGGTTTTTCTTAGTGGAACAAAATGGGCTCCTACAACGTGCCAGAAGCCCACTGACAGCAGCGTGGCGGTGCCCTGTCTGCCAGGGGAGCCAGGCAGGGATTGCAGTGCTCTGCCACACCACACTTACTGCCCGCCGTGGAACAGAGAGGGGCAAATTCCACCTGACACTTCCACCTCCTGCAAGTGGGACAGCAGAGGACGCTCCTGCAATCTCAGTCAGTTACATCCCCCTGGGAAAACAGGGCACTGTGTCCTCCTCGCTGCCTGCAGCTCCCGTGGCAGATGTGTGGGGCATTCCCCTTTCTCCAAGTCAGAACAGCCGGCAGAGCAGGGAATGCTCTGGAAGCAGCACCTGCCCCAGCTGGTGTCAGCTGTTGTGGGACCCACCTTTTCCAGGGGGAGAGAAAGCCTGGAGAAGAGAGTGACAGCTGATGTGACAGTATAAGGCACTTCCTTGTATTCCCAGCTGCAACTTGGCTGCTCTCAGCTTCAGTTTAAGGCTGCACCTGCACCTTGGATCCCTGCACAGAACTCCCATCTTGGCACTGTACAAGTCAGTGCAAGGGTCATTCCTGCCACGTTTTCCAGAGGAGCTGCAGGGTTTGTGTCCTCCCCCCCCGCCAGAGCTGGTGGCTCTGGTGTTACCTGTGCCAGCACCAGCCCAGGGCCACTGAGAGCCTCTGCTTCCTTTTAGGGCCCCTTGAACAAGGGATTTCTGGGCAAGCTGGAGAAATATTGTTCTGCTAAAGCCCAAACCTGTCCAACATCACCTCCCCACGCCCTGCAGAGCAGTGGTTGTGAGGGAAATAGAGCAACAAGCACTGACCTTTCTGATCCAGCTTTACACCACTGTGTTTTCACACTGCTATGTCTCCCTTTCTATGGCAAGGGATGAGGCTTCACCAGAGCCTGTCCAGTGAAAAACAAAGCAGTTAGAGGTAAACAAATTTGGTTTTCTCACTGAGAATACATTTTTCACTAAGCATGGGATTGTGTTTTTATGGATCATTACAAACAAAAATAGACAACCCCTTGTCAGAGAGAACTGAGCAGCTGTTTTTAAACTGAGATTCCTCTATTATTGGCTTTATTTATTTCAGAACCAAGGCAAAAGCTTTAAAGCCACAAAGACAAATAAAGGTCTTGCAGTTTTAATGGAACATTTCAGGTCTTTCTGGTTTGACATTTTTACTGGTTTACTTCTGTTGTGTAAGAGAGAATCTGAATATTTCAGTTGAAAGGACCCACAGTGATCATCCAGTTCAACTGCCTGGAAATGTCAGTTATTTTATAGGCACTATAAACTGGGAGACTTCATATAAGCTCCAGACCATAATCTGGGGTCTGATCTAGCCAAAAATCACCTCACTGTCAGTGTTTTCATATGGAAGGATGAATTATTTATTCAGAGAATTTAAAGTTTGTAAAAATTGGAAGAAGCTCTGACTCATTCTTAAAGCAGTTATTTTAAGCATCATTAAAAATTCACAGGAATGCCACAGTTTGCTACTTTTAAAGCCAATTTTGTTGTTTTTAAAACTCAGTTGTGTTACCTTGTAACTACCAAAATGTTTGGAACCAACCAGGGAGAGCAGGTAAATTTACTCTTGTAATAAAGCTGGACAAAGTATAAAGCAGCTTCCTGAATGTATCCCTGCACTCAGGTGTTTGCATGTCTGTTTTCATCCACTCTCAGAGGCTAAATACACTTTAAAAATCTAAATATTCTCCTTTTTGCAGGCACTTTATGTCCCAAGTAACTGTGCTGCATGCAGCAACATTTACAACATTACAGCAAATACTCTCAGTTTGAGGTAATTTCAATTTCTCTAACCCTTGAAATACCCTCTCAGCTCATTCACTTACAAGTAGAAAGCTGCTAAAAAAAAGCTTATTTTTAGTCTGTGCTCATTAATCAAGTCAGAGCTGCCCAGGGACTTAACCAACACAGGTTTTTTTTATTTGATTAGCTCTTATAATTCATCTATTGACCACTGTAGGTCTGGACAACCAATTTCCTTACCCTGAGGCTCTTCATCTATTCCATCCTCTTCCCACTGCTCCTCATTTGTCAGGAGAGGGTTCCGAGCTTCACTCAAGGCTCTCATTGGGAAAAAATGTCCGTCCCCCTGGCTGCATGGAAAAAAGCACAGAGGGACACTGCAAAACCAGCAAGTGATTCTAAAGGAGATGACAATTCCTCTACGTTTTTTTCTGCAAACAAAGTTTTCTGCTGCCACGATTTCCCGTGTTTACTTAAAGTCATCTTTAAGCTTTGAAAAGTACCACGTTTGTCTTTCAGTTTGGTTCTCAATTTCTTCAAGGTCTCTGGGGTACTAAAGTTGAAACTCATGGTCTGGAATCAAGTGATTTTTAGCAGAAGGGAAATATGCTCATTTGATCAAGTCACTTGAATACAGAAAAAAAACCCTGGAAAAATTAACTTGTGGACAGCTAGAAGTGAGAGGGGAACTAAGGAAAACACTTATGAAAAAGGACCAATTAATAGGTATCAATTTTATCAATTTATCCCACAGATTCCTCAGGGCAGAAATCACACTTCTGTGTTTGAAGGAATAGAAAATGGCCCCACTCTTACTGAAAGACACAATCCCCCACTTTCCTGTGGCCTAAACCTGTACACAAAATGGGAAAAACTGTAATTTTATCAGCTTTTAGCACTGATTATTACTTACCTAGAGGCAATAGGCAGCAACCAGAGCTTTTTTTCTTCTCCAAACACTTGCTGGAGATTCTTCACAAAGCCAAGATTGAATCCATTTTTATCTGGGCCATTTTGAAACACTGGAGCTGAGAAAGCCTCTGCAAACAGAGGCAATTTCAGTGGAAAAAAATGAAAATCAATGCCAAACACTCTGAGACAGGGTTGTGCATCTTGTAGCCATCTAAAGACACCGTGATTTACCAGATTATAGAGACACAGCCCTACCAAGTTTCAAAACAATCGTTTTTCCCGTTTTGCAAAGCCTGTAAAGACCTCCCAGCTCAAGGCAGGAATTTGGTCGTGCAACCGAACCTAGAGAAAAGTCAAACCAACCCACAACGGGTTGTTTCGTCCAGAGAATGGAGTTAAAAGATCTTTCACTCGGTGAGACTTGATGAAATTCAGAGGGTAGAAGTTTCTAGGTAAAAAACTCTGCGGAATGAACTAGGTTGGTCTTCAATGCCTATTCTAGAAGTGGCACTGCGGGTTTAAATCACCTCATTTGTTAATGTTATCATGAACAAGCACTGGGGACAAACAAATGCAAATAAACTCTGGGTTGTGGTGAGGCAGAAAATTAAGAAAAGAGAGGGAGAAGAACCTCCAGTGCCTTAGGAACAATTTGATCTCCCTTCTCAGCTGCTGCACAGGTCTGATGTTTTGGGATAGATGAGCTTCAGTGCCCCATGAAATGACTTTTGAAGTAAATAACTTGATAAAATCAGAATATTTGCTCACTCTTGACAGTGTCTATTTTGTTATAAAACTTCATCCAAAAAACTCCGAAAGCGAACATTTATCTGAGGAAAGGCAAAGAAACTACTTGGGAAAATATTATTTTAGATTACAATTTCTTTGGTTTTACAGTCACAACTTCTTTGCTTTTATCAGTAAAGATGGACACAGTATTTCCCAAGCTCACTAAGGTGGCTTGGATGCAGCCCAGCATAGGAACATAACAAACTCAAATTATTCCTGAAAAGCTGCACTCATTTCACAACAAGTGGCGTTTTACATATGCATAACATTTTTATAATTGGACTTCTGCACTTTAAGGCTCTGGTTTCCCTAACAAAGCTTTTGTCACACCAGCTAATAAATGCAGCTCATTTGCAGTGACAAATTTCTGCAGCTTGTACCAAGATCTTAAATCTTCCTTCCCTCATAAAGCAGCAGGAACGTACAGAAATAGAACAAATGCCTTTTTTCTTTTCTCTTTTTCTTCTTACAGCACCTTTGGTGTGTCTTACTAGAAGGAGACAGACAGCAGAGCCTCACCTAGAGTGGATCTGTTCCTGCTGACGAGCCAGCAGTGGTAGCCAAACAGAAACATGAGGCTTACAAAGAACATGATCGCCACAAAGAGAAGGAAAAGGATGTGAAACTTGGAACGTCCATTGGTCAGCTCACCCTGGAAGGAAAAGCAACACAGAACAAGTGATAGGAACAAATTAAAGATGGAAATTCTTTGTACTTAAAGAAAGATAATTTCTAAAACTCCTATTGGGAGTTCTCAAGCTTTTATAGACAAAAGTGAACCTTACTATAAAAAGCAAAAAGAGACAAAGAAATGAATGTGGTTCATTTCCCCTCCTGTACCACAGCACAAAGAGCAGGGGGTGTTATTAACTCTGTATGGCCCAGAGCCAGCCCACCACAGCTGCCCAGGTGGGCAGGAGGAACTCCCTGTGCCCATGGGAAATAAGCAGGCAGGAGCTCTTGAAGCCCTGTTTAAGTTCTGCTGAGTTTCCTGTGCATACATTAAAATTCTGCACCTTGCTCAAGGTAAGCCCAGAGAACCTGACGGGGAGTGCTGGAACGGAGCACAGAGGGGTGGGGAAGCTTTAAAAGCCAAGTGGGACCTTCCAAGCAGAAGAAAGGCTCCTTTCCCTCTACAGCAGAAGAGCCAAGTGCCAGAGGTGCCCAGCAGCAACACAAGCAGGCTCTGGGGACTCCCAGGGCTCAGGGCTGTGCCTTGTTGAGTGTGGGGAACAATTAGTGCACAGCAAAGTTACTTAAACACAAACATACAGAGTTACTGAGGAGAGGGGACAGAAACTAGAGGCCAAGGGCCAGTGTCTTACTGGAGCTGTCAGCTGCCCCTGCTTGCATACAAACAATCAGCAGTAACGGAAAAAAAGCCTCCTTTGGTTCGCTCTGGCTTTAAATTGAGAAAGGAGGCCTGTGGGGGTTAGAAAAGGAACAAGGTTTTTTGACCCGTTTTTTTCTTCTCAGTAAATATGTACAAATCCATGCCAGCATCTTACACATCAATGCCAAACATTCCAAGAGACACCCATGCGAACACAAGGACAAGGAAGGGATATAACCTCTCTGCCAGAAGCTAATCTGCAGGCCGAAATTCCTGAAGTCTGCTTGCTTCTTGCTTTGTGCCTTTTGGACATCTAACAGGAGGTGCACTCCCAAAGGGCCCAGGAAAACACCTCCCAGGAAAATGCAGCCCCTCCACTGCCTGACAGCAACAAAGCACCGAGAGTCACTAAACCCCACGAGACTCACAGCAGATGAAAAAGGAACCGGATTTCATGACTTACTGTCCAATACTTAATGAAATACTTGAAGACTGTTGCAGCAATATACAAGCAATACAACAAAGAATAGGCTAAGAACAGTAGAAAGAATTTGTAGTTAGAAAATCCAATGCAGTTATTCACCCTGGAGGACAAAAGCAAAGTTGAAATCAGGATTTGTGCAGCACACGGTGGTTGTAACACAACGAGCGCGACCAGTTTGGGGGGGGTTTTAAACCCCTGGATCACACGACCGAATTTGCCAATAAGCAGCTCCCCTTAGCGGCCAAAAGGGAACAGAACTGAAGGCTCTGCTTTTCCCTCAAACCCTTCCTGTGGGCCAAGGGGAAGCACAGTGCAGAGCTCTGGAAGTGTTTTAGGGTTGCTACCACAGGTAAACGGGTCACAGAGGCAGCAGCTCGTTCCTCCTGTCTGGCTCTTGCCTGCCAAGGGAATCAGAGCTGGGAGTTCTGAGCTACTTTATTCCTTTGCAGACCTCAGCAGCCACCTCAGCACTGCCTGTTTGTTTACATACAGCCCAGTTAACCTTACCATGCTTGCTGAGAATTCTCCGTGCACAGGACAACTCTAAAAAGGAACAAGGGCATGTACAAGAAACCCCAGTGGGTGTTTGTGTCAGAACTCAGGTCTGGAAAATCCTCTACAATTTTGATCACCAGGGAGGTTCAGGTAGGGAAATGTTTGTGTTGCTTCTGAATGCTTAAATCTTCCTTTTTTTTAAAGAAAAAAAAGGAGGAATTTAAGAAATTTAGTGGCAGCAGTTCTCAAAAGTGTAAAGCTCAGTTCATCCATGCAGCTTTCTGCCCAGACTGTCTCTGACTAGCATCAGTTCAGAAACAATCCACGTGCAAATGTTGTTATTGAAAGCACCCCAAGTGCAGCTGAAACTCTCAGAAAGCCCAAAGGAAAGGCTAAGCTGGAATTCCTTTCAAATTTGAATAATAATTAATGAGTGAATTAGCAGTTGGGGTTTTAAATTTTATCAACATAATAGCATTTCTACACATGGGTTATGGAGCAAACACAAATGATTTGTTAAAATATCATTTCAGGCAATTTCAAAGTGCAATTATTTTATAAATTTCCCAAACTGAAGAGATGAATGGCCTAAAATGTGAGAGGCATACAGACATGAGAGGCATACAGAAATATATGTAAGTAGCCTTTCCTTTCAGAAAACCACAAACCAGTATCTAGGACATACCATGGACAGTGATGATCCATTTTTAGCACACACCTGCAAAAGGACAAAAAAGAAAAGTGGAAGATTTTTATTTGGCGCTTCATTAGCAGCTGCAGATCAGTAGCAAAACCTTTGATTTTTGTGAGATTCCTACATGATGGAAACTCAAAATGATGCTGTCTCTAAGTTTTTTAAGGTAGATACAATTTCAAGATGGAACATTTCTTAGTGTTTGAAGACCAGCTCATGTCCTTGGTTCTTGTCTAGAGAAAGAGACCTGAGAATGATTCCTGCCCTAGAGCTGTGCTGGCTGCAGCTGGAATAGAGACCCCGGGGTCCCTTTTTGTGTACACAGACACGTGAAGGAGCAGCCCACTCCCAGAACCTCGTGGTGACTGTTTGCACTCGGGTGAAGCACAGCCCAGAACTTACATGGCACAAACAGAGCAATGGTGACAACGATCAGGTTTGATCAGCTGGCATCTGTCACAGAACCGAATCCCTGGAATTAGAGACAAATTAACATCAAATAATGGAAAAGTGCTCTTTTTTTTCATATGTTAGTTGATCCTGTGCTCATTTCCTAACTATTCTTTTTCCTTCTTCTATCACTTCAGCAGGTGACTGTGTTTGCAGCTGGTGTTTGCTGCCAGCTCACAATCAGGTAAGCAACAATCAGAATTCTGATAGACACTTGCAGATGGGGCAACAATCAGTGAAAGCATAAAATCATAGAACCATGGAATGGTTTGGGTTGGCAGGGACACTGAAGTTCATCTCATTCCACCCCCTGCCATGGGCAGGGACACCTTCCACTGTCCCAGGCTGCTCCAAGCCCTGTCCAACCTGGCCTTGGACACTCCCAGGGATCCAGGGGCAGCCACAGCTTCTCTGGGCACCCTGTGCCAGGGCCTCCCCACCCTCACAGGGAAGAATTTCTTCCTAACATCTAACCTAAACCTACTCTAAACCATACAGCCAGCTCAAAAGTGACAAACCAAAACTGTACACCTTCTACTACATTTATTCAGGCTATCTACACTTCATTTAGATAATTCCCTGTTTATTCCAGCTCTCTACTTCAAAATTCTTTGGCCTGCCTGACAGAAACGAGCAGGTCAGAGCCTCCAATATGAACACAGATGTCTTTAAGCTGTGAAGGGAGCGCAGCAGGCATTTAATCACTGAACACAGTCCAGAAAACTGGTCACAGAAATATGTCTTGCATCTCTAAATCAGACTCCATTTTAAGTAAAAATGATGACAGATTTGATTATTCTATTGCTGTTTCTAAACGCAGGCAGCACACGTGGGCTTTTGAACTGTAAATCCGAAGGGCAACATCTTGCTTCTCAAAGGCAGCACCTGGCACTGCATGCGAGGGTTCAAGGCCTTTTTCGTTTTCCCTGAGAGCAAAGGCATTCAAACCCTTTGCACAGGAGTTAGTGGGTGCCTGCAGTGGCACTGGGAATGCTGTTGGTTCCTCTGAGTGCCAGCCTGAGCTACTGGAGAGTGTGTGGGTGGATTTGGGGCCACGAATTCCGTGCTGAGCTGACCTCCATTCCCTGTCCTCGTGTACACCGGCAGCTTCCTGGCGATCTCGGCGAGGATCTGCCTCTGCACCTCGGGCCTCTCCTCGTTCTCATAGCGCTCCTGGTCAGCGTAGGACATGTGGAACTGCAAGCACAGGCCACGAGAGCAGCAGTTACCCATGGGGAGCAGAGGGAGCAGTTCAAATACAGGTGAGTTTGGAAACATTTTTACCTCCTGCTCCTAGTGGGAAAATACGGTTGTTAAGAAGACAAAGGGAGGTAGTGAGTGCTGGAGAGCCAGAATACTGAGAGACGCATCAGTAAGAAATGAAAAAGTGAAATTAAGGCTCATAAAACTTACTAGAATTGTTCCTATTGCTGCCTTAGATGAATATCGTTACTCACCTTTATAACACATTCAGCACCTCTCTAGTGAGCAAGAGCCTGTCTCCAGCCACAGTTTTATATTTTTAAAACTGGGATTAGTTGTTATTTATAAATTTACATTCCTGTAATCAGGATCAGAGCAAGGCAGTGTATATTTGGAGTGCCACACAAATATCGACCTCATTCTATTGCTTCAAACACAGTATTTCATAGAGAGGTAAGACAAAATGCAATTTAAAAAAATTAAATCTACCAATCCAAGCAACATGACAAAGTAAATATTTGGTAGAAAAGAATTAAAACACATTTGCCTCTGACTCTCCTCTCCAGATCTACCAGACTGAAGGATTTTTGAGTTCTCTTTAACATCTCTGCTTTTGTTTTGCAAGGAACAAAAGGTTTCGCGTCTCTTACCTTTTTGCCTGGTTGTATTGGGAGAGTGAAAACAGACTTCCAGTATGTCCACACAAAGAGCACAAAGAGAATATGGAATACTACGAGATAGGCCACTAAAAACAAAACAAGAAAAGGAAAAACAGAAAGAGAGCAATGACTTCTTAAGCAAAAGTTTCATCCATGATGGGCATAATTCAAATTTTTCACAACAACGTTAAAAAAAAAAAGAAAGGAAAAGACAGATGTCCATCCAGTGCCACCCATTATTGCAGTCCAGCTAAACCTTATGGCTCAGGATCAGCAGCATCCCAGAGCTCAGGGGTGACCAATCTCAGAGCCTCCCCTGCTCCACCTGATCCCATTCTGTGGGCGAGGAAGATGCTGCTGTAAGAGAATTGTCCCACAGGGCAGGTGACAACCCTGTATCACTGGGAATGACAGGATTCCTGTCTCTTCCCCGTGCCCCAGGCACAGGCCCAGCAGAACTGCCTGGTGCTGAGCAGTGTAAAGGTTAATTTTGCAATGCTCCAGCACCTCCCAGTATTGGGCTTCAGTTGCTACTAAATGCAGTTGGAAGCAGGGTGTGCACTGCCCACTCCCACACCACGTTCTTCCTCTGAGAGCAGAGAGAAATAACACAAGCTTTACATCACCAGAAAAAAGCCAGATCTCTTATTAAACACCTTTTACATTTGCCACAGTTGACACAATAAAATAAATCAGAATTTCCCTCAAATTGAGCAAAATAATCTTGTGATTACTGAGGAAGAATTGTCAACCAGCCGGCACAACCTTATCACGTGAAACCAGAATGTGTCAGAGCAGTCTTAGTTCAACATGTGAACCTCATTCCAGAGCCTTTGGCATTAGCAGGCACTCCATGGACAGGGAGCCAAAGGAGCTGTCCTTCAGCTCCACAGACTATCTGCCATTTAACACTCAACTCAGTAAGACATTATGCAACAGTTACAAGATTGTTATTGCAATTGAATTATGGGTTTAAATAAAAGTATCTTATTTCCCCCATTTCATTTCATTTAAGCTTCAAATTCTAGAAAATACGATTAAAATAACTACTTGGAAAGAGAAGTCTAAAATCCAAACATTTCTTAACTGTGTCAAAACACTTCTTTTCCTGTGTGAAAATTGGTAAAAAGGGCCAAATTCATGAGTGAGACTTTCTAATGAGATGGCAAATGATGGGACACATCTCACAAGGATGTGATGGACTGTGGGAAGGAGCTGTGAATCACAGCTAAGTCATTCTCATGCTCCGAGTTGGTTTGAGATGTTATCCCTACACTACGTGCAGGTGGAGCTCAGCCATTTTTAATTAATATGGAAGGAGATAAATCTTGCAACAGGTTTAATTTTGTTGATCAAGCAGCCCAGCAGCACATTAGAGGAAGCTGACCTGGAGATGCACTAATAGATTAGGCAACTATTAACTTTCTTCTGCTGAGTAGTCATTAACATCCTGCTTTCCGTAGTTTCTCTGTAGCAATTTCAAACATTAGAACTGCTCTGTAGGGGAAGGAGAATTTACTGGATGCAGCAATCTGGAGGATCTTTAAATGTCAGCTGGCACTGTTCTTCATGGAACAATTCACACTACACCTACTGCTCTCCTTCATAACCCCAGAAGAAGAAAGTCATGAAGAGAACACCTGGATTAGCCAAATGCATCCAAAGCACCTCCAGGAAAGAAGGGGAAGAACATTAAAATAGCCACTGACTACTTATTCTTAGAACGTGGCCATTACCTCCACCAACACACAAGTCTGAAGAGTGTCATTGAGCAATCCTACTGTGTTGTGACTCAAGATCTGTTAGTGGGCACCCGAACAGAGAGAAAAAGCTTATCAAAAATAGCTTTCACTGAAAGATCAAGTGGAACAGCGAAAAAACCAGGTGGGCTGCAGATGGGAACTAGTATCTTCTGTTTGGCTTGTAAAATCAGCTCTGGAACTGTGAAAGGGAAAGGGAGAAGAGGCGTGTGGGTGTGCACAGACACACACGGCTTTTCCTGAAAGAGTCAGAGGATCAAAGCCTTTCCATGTCCTGCCCATACTATGACTAAACAGGGCATTTCCCAACGCACCCAGAAGCTGCAGCAGGCTGGGTGCCCTCAGGAGGGTGCAGTTACAGAAAGGAAACACTGAAAGAGGATGTACCTTTAAAAAAATTGACAGCAAATATTTCTGGTATTTCACCCAGAATATTTGTGAATCTTTTTACACACGGAGTGAGTGTTAAATAATAAATTATCACACGTACCTTTCTCCACAGGGTTGCTCACAGTCACTGGAAAAGAAAAAAAAAACCATGTGTCCACAGAGCAAATAGGAATCCCAGAGAAGCTTGTGACAAATAACATTTCTATGTGAAATACAGCCATTTTAGGAAAAAATGTTCAAATTCAAGAGGCAAAGAGAGAACCCACAGTTCAGCATCAAATCAAAAGCATCCGTAACAACTCTTCTTCACTCACGCACACACCCACAGCAAGATGTTCAGTAACTGTTACTTGTGCTGTATTTTCCCTGCTTACAAAATATATTCTGTATATTTTGCATTAGAAATATGACACAACCAATCCTCTGGTGACAGTGATAAGATCACCAGGGCTCCTTTAGCACCTGTCCAAGCTGCATCTCTGTGCATTTATCACAGACTTGTAGCTGCTTTCTAGCTGGTCTTGACCCTCCACTGTATGCATTGTCCTAAAGCATTTTTGCATCAGCATATCTAAAAAGTTATAAATTTCTCGGCTTTGGCCAAGTCAGCAGCTGCAATGACTCCATTGTTTTTACACTTCCTACCAGCAGAAATTTTACAGCCCCTTTTTACTTCACCAAAATGAGAGAAAAGCCCCTACTAACAGAAGCCCTTTGAACAACCAGCAAAAGGTGCATTGTTCAATGCCTACTTGTAGTGACTATTTGAAAATCCATCCATTATTTTAAAAGCCAGCATCCAAGTTTAACAGAAGAGACAAGGACAGCTTTCTTTAACTGAAAACAGAGAGTTCTGTTATATTTTGACAGAACATTGCTTGGAAGACAAAGCTCCGTGACACACAGCAATGTAGATGAAAAAAGAAACTGATTCTTTGCTGTGTCTCTGCCCACTCAATTTCAGGTAAACAAGACTATTAGGAAACCTTTAGTTTTTCCTTTGTTTTGCTGCCAGTCAAGCTCTGATGAGCTTTTCACAAACACTGCCTGGCTCCCTCCTGACCACACCTGCAGCAGGGCCTTGCTAAGGATTTTACCTGAGAAAAGAACATAAACTCAGATGGTATAAAAGGTTCTATGGCAGGATCATTGTTGTCACTGTGGCAGCAACCACCAGCCAAATGAGAACTGAAGCCTCCTCCTATGACTCACTGGCCACCCCAGCCACTGAGAACTCAAACCCAGCATCAGGAGATGCCTCCCAGACATCACCCCCACAGCACTTTCAGTGCTCGGCACAACATTTGAAGATGCAAACCGAGGTTCCAGACAAAGCAATCACTATTTACATGCTCCCAGCCGCTGGGAAGAGGCAGCCAGCTCAGCAAGCTTTGCTGTGTTAGAAATGTGGAGAGAGACAATGTCCCGGGAGATGGTTGGCAAGAAACAGCACAGGCCAACAGTTCATGCTCAAATCCTGAAATAATTCAGTCATTTCAACTTCTGCAGAGATAAACTCCTCCACACACAAATAAAAGAGATGAGAGAGAAATGGGGCAAAAAAACCAGGTGGGTGTGGGCAAATGAATGATTTTAAGCTGTGATTCCAGGCAGTGAGCTGAGCTCCTGCCAGCTGAACCAGCACTTGCAGAGAAACACAGCCCCAGTCCAAACCTCACTCAAATCACCTGAGTCTCCTCTAACAGCTGCACTGAGACCTGGGATCAGCCCGTGTTCAGTATTCCTGAATTTGCACAGCACACTTCAAAAGACTGACAGCATTCAGGAAAACACTCTACATTTTTTGTCACATGTTCTAATGACAGTTCCATGCACCTCAGAGATATCATTCTATGTGAGTTCTTGAGAGAAACAGCCCACAGTCTCAGAGATGGGATAAATGTGATGAAGTGTTTGGGGGCTTTGCCAAGCTACTGATTAAAACAGACCAAAGAAGCTGCATTTCATTCTAGTTCCCATCAAGAGAAAACAACAGGTCTCACTGCACTGCCAACCCTAGCAAACACCTGATTTATGTTTGTGCAGCACCAGAAGGCAGCTCCTGCCCCAGGAACATCTTAAACTATCCTTTCTGTGACCTTTGGTTTCCTTCATCTGCCTTGCTCTGTCCTGAAGAGCCATATCACCTCACAATTTCACAAATCCAAACCTCCAGCTCTTCTCTCCACCAGACCTCGCAACCCTTTCTGCTAGCAGCACGCTAGACTAGAAATAACAAACATAAGAAAGTTTGCAACTTACTATACAGTTAAATTGCTACATTAAATATACAATTACTAGCCAGCATGAAACTTCCTTTTCTAAAATGCAGTGTTTTCCCTGCTACTGTAACAAGTCCACTCCTGAGCGTAGTTTCATGTAACTTTTTTCTTTCTTTTTCAGAATAGAGGAAAAAAACGACTGTTAAGGCAGGGCACAGACTGACGTTTGTTACCGTTTAGCTCATAAATCACATCTGGACGTTATCAAATCACAACAACCCTGGCTTTCACTGGGCGATCACTCTCCCAGCCCTCTCAAACGTCACCGCCCTGCTGACAGGGACACACAAAACAAGGGCTCATGACTAACAAACAGCACCCACAACCCGCACCCAGCCCGGCCGGGGTAGGAACCCTGTGGAACGCAGGGCAGCACGCCCTAAACCTCCTCATTAATCCCGTAATGGCTCGACTCGGACTAAAGTGTTTCTCCCTATGCACCGATCGCTGCCGGGATCGGAGCCTGCACCCGGGCGGACGCGGGGCCCCGCTGACACCGGGGAGACGGGAGGAGGAGGAGAAGGAGGAGGAGGAGGAGGAGGAAGAGAGGATGGGGAGAACGGGGAGGAGGGGAAGAAGGCGAGGAGGAGGAGGGAAAGAGGAGAAGGAGGAGGAAAGAGGGGAAGAGCGGGAGGAGGAGGGAAAGAGGAGAAGGAGGAGGAAAGAGGGGAAGAGCGGGAGGAG